>JASCZI010090971.1:39180-51263 GCA_036250425.1 Stylosanthes scabra
GTCCTGATCTGACGATTAAAAGAAATCGTCAGAAAAAAACGGTTATTATTAATAAAATTTGGACGTTGATAGTAAACAATTGAAATAAACAACATTTTAAAACAGCACTGCATATTGCACGATAAAATTATTGATCGAATAGTGATTATTTAAGTGTTTGTTTATGTTCCGCATGTTGGGCTCACAGCCCGAATTCACCTACCTCATTGATCCTTTCATAATGACTAAATTGATTTTGAATTTTAAGATGGCTGTAATCTCATTTATCAAATTTATATGAGATAAGATTATATTTAAATTCATCTTATATAGATTTATTTTCTAAATAATAGAAATTTCATCAGGTATATAAAGAGAAAATCGACTCTTCCCTAAAATATGTCTTCTAAATTCTACCTTGCTACTGTATTAGTGAGAACTTTAAAATCCTTATTTATGAATTAAAGTTGGTGCATTATCAATCTTTTCACATAAATCTCAAATCTTTTATCTTGACACGAGTCTCAAATCTTTAAAGGTATATTCTATACAATTTAGTAATTATTTAATTAAATCAAATTTTTATTATTTGTGCATGTACCCATGACCATAACCATAACCCATTGCATCCGGTAACATGAGTTGTTGAACTTCCCACAATTACGTATAGCATGGTGTCAATTGAGTGTTATTCGAGTGAAGTAGAGGGAGGTGGGTTGAATTATTGGTTACCTGTTTTAATTTGCTTTCATACAAAAAACCAACAACTACATACTCGCATCATATAATTGATTATTACTACTTTAATTTCTTGAAGCATATTCTTTCATAGGATATTTCTAATAATTTCAATTTCACTCTTTTAGACTTTTTCTTAACCATTCGCTTATACACGTTATAACTAAGAGACGAACACTTTAAATAATGTAATCAATAATATGTCGTCAAAAAAGTATGCCCAATATACAATACTTCTACTTCACACTTTATAAAGTAAATATACGTCACGTTATTCTACATTATTAATTAGAGAGATATTTCCTTGTAATAACTTTAGAAATAATGATATTAGTCTCCGTGTATTACATAATAATAAAAAAAAAAAGAAGTCTCACCCGTCCAATTTAAAGTTTAAACATTTTTCTGAACTTATATTAAAAATAAAAATATAAAATTAAATAATTTTAAATATTACAATAATATATGATAAATTTGGTATTTTTATCATAAAAAAAGAAATTCAATTAATTAAGATGTGATGTTGTGGCTATGATAAAAGTGTAGTAGCTGGGATAAGTTTGGAGCCAATGTGAATTATATTTTTTTTCAGAGAGTGGCTGTTATTGGAAGAGACTAGTGTCCCACAAAGTGCTGACGTGTCATGTGTAACTGTATGTGGATTGGAGCAGTTTTCTTTTTTTCTTCCAAGTAAGACCAAAACTGTCTCACTCTCTTATGAGTCCCACTAATTAATCACTAATCTTTTTTTATGCCTCCTCCTTCAACCCACTCTCCTTTAATTTCTCCACAAACCTTCTCACATCACCTGCAAATGAATCAAGAAACTGATATCAAGTCATAGACATGTTTCACATCTTCTTTGGTTGGTCCAAAGCTTCAAAATGGTAAGTTTTCTTTTGTTTTTCTGACTATACATAACTTTTTTTATCTTTTTCATTTAAATGATCATGCTTTGCTGTGTTGCAATACATAGTAAGAGAGCAATGAAACAAGGGAGGTGCAGGCTGAAACTCTTAAAGAACAAGAGAGAAGCAATAGCAAGACAACTGAGAAAAGATGTGGCTGAACTTGTACATTGTGGCCATGATGAAACTGCTCTTAACCGGGTTTGTTAAACTATGCTTTATTAGGATTAATACATGATTAATTGTTAATTATATCTTAGTCTTAGCAACAACATGTGTAAAAAATCTCAGGTTGAGCAGCTCAATGAAGATGAAAGCCTAGTAGCTACATATAACTTGCTAGATCATTACTGTGAACTTGTTCTTACTCAACTCTCCTACATTCGAAGGCACAAGTATGTGTGACTTTTTTCTCTAGTTACAAATATATGAATAAATCAAATGAAATTTCCAATTCTGATTGTTTCAACAATTTGATTAATGTCAGGGACTGTCCTAATGATATCAATGAAGCAGTTTCTAGTCTTATATATGCTTCTGCAAGATGTGGGGACATTCCTGAGCTCTGTGTCATAAGGAAGCTATTCGGAGAGCGTTATGGTGATGAGTTTGTTGTTACAGCTATGGAGCTATTACCTGGAAATCTTGTAAACAATCAGGTAGTGAATTTATTTCTTTTAATTAATTAAAATTTTGATGCAATTTTAGTATGATAAACATTCATGCAAGTTCTAATTAAATGACAGTTAAAAGAGAATCTATCAGGAAATCCAGTGTCAGATGATGTCAAGTTCAGAATTGTTGATGAAATAGTAAGAGAAAACTGCACCCAAGAACAGGTTTTAGCCATTCAATACCACCCCAGTTGGCAACAAGAACAGGTACTGTCTTCATAAAGTTAATTCTAATTTAGCCATATCTTAATATCTAGTACCATGCATCTTATGTAAATTTATTGTGCAGGACAAACAAGTTGATTTATCTATGTCCAAACCAAATGACTTATGTTCTTCTCCAAAATCTACCTTAATTGGTGTTTCTGCAATTGTACCTGCTGTTCAGCAGTATCCCCCATATATCTTGAACTCTCCTTTGGAAAAGAAAATAGTGAACTTCACTAAGCTTGAGGATTATGGTGGTGACATTGAGGAATATGAGTTTTCTGTGTCCAAATATGGTACCTGCCATGACCAAACACTCTTTAAGTTCAGAACCTCTGGCCAATCCAAGCGAGAAGATAAAGAAACTCAAATTGCTTGTTATGAAAGCGACACAGATGGACACGAATCCTGGAGCGAAAAGTCAAGCATAACAAGGGCCTATAAGAAGAGCAAAAGGGGAAGTGAAGTTAAAAGGCCAAGAAGGAGATCAGCATCTTTTGAAAGCATATGCCTAATGGATATTGGATACATGATATATTATCACAAGCCATATAGAAGATTGAAGCAACATAGTAGTCAAAGTGAAGAAGATGGTGATAAATTGGTTGATGAATGCTGTCATGGCCAACCCTGCAAGGAAATAGAAGCAGAGGAATCTGTTTCAGTTTCAGTGGGAAAGTATGGTTCTTCCAAATGTTACAATGCAGAAGGTAAGTATTTGAGGGTGATGTCGATGCCTCAAGAGAGGAAAGGAGACAAGATGGTTAGAACATATTCATGTCCTTCTCCACATCCAAATCATGTTCATCCAAAGTTGCCGGAGTATGATGATATAGCTGCAAAGTTCACTGCTCTAAAGAGAGAGTGCCAACAAAGCAGCAAAGTCCAGCAATATGACTAGATAATAGCATCGTAAATTTTGAATGATAACTTCATTTTATATGTAAGACATAATATTATTTTTAGCTTTTAACATTTTATATTCATATATGGATATACTATATAGCATTAGAATGATTATTTATTTCTTTATTTTTAGTAGCGGCTAGATTTTAAACTACCATTAAAGTTTAAGATGTTCACAAATCTATCTAAACGGAATTAGTTTTGTACTTATAAAAAGTAGGTAAACTACCATTTTTACTAATAAAAGTGTTGTACTAATATTCCGATTTCATATTTTCATTACATGGATCTCTCAAATTTATTTAAGCGTACTAATTAGTTAATTATTGGATGAATCCAATTTTGTTATTTTTGGATTTTCCTGACAGACTAAGTTTTAATCTCGCATTCCATTGTTAATATTTTTTTTTTTATAATTAATAAAGTAAACAGTAACTTTTTTTTAAAAAGGGACAAGGCTTTTTTCTTTTTGAATTTTAGACAAGGTGTTTATATTTTTCTCATGTGTATTTTTTTTGGGTCATGCTCATGTGGTTTTTGTTTTTGTCTTAGATAGGCCTAAGCCCAAAAAAAACATAAGCCGTGATATATTTTTTTATGTTGATAGTTGATACGCGGACTCAGGAAATAAAGTCTTCTTCCACCGACCAAAAAATAAAATAGTCTTCTTTCTCGGTTTCTATGTGATTTTTTTTGGGCAAGTTTCCATGTGATTTTATTTTAATAAAAAGGAAGAGGGTGTTGGAATTGGGCTCACTAGATAATTGTTGAAGTAGTCACAAAAAAAAGACATATTTGTTGAAGTTCCAATACAAGATTTTTGGGTACAAAAATTACCTATACATTTTTAAAAGAGAAAGTTTTGATAGTCAACATATGTGGGAGCTGTTCAGGATATTGGGCCTGGACGGCCCAAATCCCCTAAAATATTCATATTGAATCCTCCGTTCAATAAAATCGGCCCAATGCTATATGGCCCAATACCTCTCGACAAATCCGCGAAGGATCAGGATATCATTAATCATGATCCTGTACGGATTTATCGCAGACAATCCCGGTAAATACATGGAGAATCGAGCCATATTTGCGCTGATTCCTTATAGATTTACTCCCGAAATAACACGGATCATTACGGGTATATATAGAGAGGATCCACTCCTCTCTCAGGTACGTCTTCTAAACCCTACCACATTGCATGCGTTAGGAGAGCTCCCAAATCCCTATTTGGTGAAGCTCTGCTGGCGCACACCCACCTTTCACATAAACCTCCAACCTTCCGTCTTGGCACCACCGGTTACGCCGATAGTCCCAAACCCCTCGAAGGTACATCCCGTACAGGAGCCAATGCACTTGATAGTGAATTATGGATGATAACTCATATAATTTCGAATGATAACGTTTTTAATTTTGGATGATAACTTAACTATTAGCTCCCTAAAACTTCTTAATGTTGGTTTCGTAGTACCGTTGTTTTAAAATATATAGCTCCTACTGTTTCAATTCATGGAAACCCTAAAATCTGGAATAGAGTTAAGTAGTTAACAACTTAACATATATTCTAGCCACTTAATTAATTAAATGCATTTGCGTTTTTTACTTTGTATAAAATAATCCCTTTATTTGTTACTGTATTTTTACTATTGGTAACATATAGAAATGAATTGACTTTGTATGTCTAAGGCTATGATTAATTTTAGTGTTTATGGGCATATTCTTGAATGTGTGGAAACACCAAAATTTATTTTTCATATATGCACAGTTGCTTACACTAAAATTTGTCTCCCTCCGAAATGAAAATAAAGGAATGAAGTCAATGTTTCCTTTCATATCTAGGTAACCAAAAAAGTCAGACAATAAAGAATATCTGGAAGCACATCCCATCCCATGCATCTATATATCATCATTAGTAGTTATAATTTCCAGCTAACACTTGATTAATTATCAACAACTTATTAACAATTATTTAATAAGTGAACTATTCCACACGGCTACTTACGTATTAGTTCATTATTATCACCACATTTGGCGTATTTGTTGTGCTGGATTTCTTTCCATTTTTGAAAGGAGAAAAATAGAGATAAAATATATATAACTAATTTTTAATTAGTTAACATTAATTTTTTATTTATGATTAAATTATTATTTTAATCTTCACTTTTAGAGAATTAAGATTTAAGATTTAAATTTTAAATTAGGAGGATAATTTTAAAAAAATTAGTTGATATTAACTAAAAATTAGTTGTTGAACTCTTTAAAAAAACAAATAAAGGAGTCCAAAAAAAAAAAAAAAACAATTTAATCTATGTCGGCTTTATTTGATCAATACCTGCTATTCAAATGTGTGATGCTTTTACTTTAACATCATTCTCAATTTATTAATAGGTTTAACATATTCTAAAAATTATAAAGATAATAACAAGTTTGATTTAACTAAACAAAAACTTTGTATGGAAACTATGAATGAAGATAATATTATTGAAGATATTTATGCACGCCAAACTTTAACGGAAGCTAAGTGGTTTGGTAAGACTTGATGAGATATTTTCATTCATATACAATAATAATCATAATCCTTGTAATTAGTGGACCACCATGAAGAGTTGTTTAATTATTTATGTTAATATATATAGATGCACATTGAGAGTGGAAACTAAAAAAGCAATATTGATATTTGAACCATTATACCTAAATGGGTTAGCAATTATTGTTGGCATACAATTATTTTATTATAATATATGCTTCATCCAATCAGAGTAATGATATGTATACTATTCTACACAAATAAGATTATTGTTCTTCGATTTTATCTATGTTTATTACTTTGTTCCAATGGCAGCTTAACACATGCCATATAACAAGATTCTCAGGCATTATTCCCATTAAGCACATTGATTAGGTTAATCATTAATAATCAGAGTTGTTGATTAGTCATGCAAGATTAAGTTAATCACTAATCATAGTTGTTGATAAGTAATAGCAACTACCTTGACGTGACAACAAATTAAAAACAAATAATTATATTTATGCACTAAAATTAATTATTAAAATTAATTAAAAATATATAAAATATATTTAAAAAATAAACTAAATTATATTGGTATTTATATATTTATAGATTGTGGTCAATTTTAATATGTAAATAACATTGTTGATTAAAAAAATATGCTTAAGCCACATTGGTCAAAATGTTATCATATTTAATTTCTTTTTGGAAAGAGCCTCTATAATTTATTCTGAATTTGAATAGAACAATTGCTCCAGAATGGCATTGTTTTTTGTCTACGAGTGCCTGCCACTGAAAATTTTTTATATTAATAATCAGAAATATTATCATCAATTAGAAAGCTGAACGAAAGAAGCCGACATTTGAAGTAGATGGATAATTTAAAAAATGCGATGATTAAATTAATTAATGTAGAGTTGTACTTTAAGATTACATTTATATATAATATAGCATAATTAACTCAATATATAATAGAGATCAGATGTACGTAATTTTACAAGGTTGGACGAACAAAATTAAACTATATATATTGACTGTTTTTTATAATTAATTATTATTTTCAATATGCGCCATGTTATTGGGAGCACTTCCAATACCAATGAGGGAGTTGACTTGAACACTTTTATTATTCATAGTATTATTTTGGCACTAAACAACGATGACTTTGACTTTTTGAGTGGATTGAAAATCAAGAACAAATAGGATGTGGCCACCAATGTATATGAATCAAATTCCATCCATAATATAGAGCTTGTTTTAATGCTATTTAGCTTGTTTGGATGTTATTATTTGATTAAAAAAGAGATATTTTTCTGATAAATTTTTTTTTATGTTTTTAGTTTGTTTGAGTAATTTCTAATAGTAAAAATAAAAGCACTAGTAAAATGAAAAAAAACATTTTTTTCAGAAGATGTTTTTATATTTTTTGAAAAATATTTTTTTTGAGAAAAAAAATGTTTTAACATAGTAAATAAATAAAAAAGATTTTTTATATTATTGTACCCAAATACAATTGACAAATAAAAAGGTATTATTACATGAGATATCCAAACACAAAATTATTTTTATTTTTACAAAAAATTTCTAAAAAAAATAAGACTAAAAAAAATCTTTTACGAGAAGCTCGCCCAAACAAATTCATATGGATTGGTGGTTTTCCCAGCTACTTGCTTTTTAATGAGAGCCATTATATATTGCACATTGAAGCTTGCCATATGGAGATTCTGTTTATAGGCAAAATTTTGGGAGAATATATATATATTAGAGGATCCTTTGAAATAAATATTTTAGAGGAGCGAGTAGACGAGTAGTACCTATTATTACAATTTTCTAATAAGCTAAGGTCTTATTAGTTTGTTAATTCATGTGTATATATTAGGGAGTACTCATAGGAACGTGTATCAATTAGAATAAGAATTATTATAGTTAAAAAAAATGAAAGAAAATAATTTCTTTAAAAAAGTCCAAAGAAAAATTAGAGTTTTGAAGAAGGCTATGTACGTTGGTAGGTGAACTGCGTTGCCTTATTATTGTTTTCATATATGGAATGGAAAACACATATTTTCTTCA
Organism: Stylosanthes scabra; assembly: GCA_036250425.1. NCBI lineage: Eukaryota > Viridiplantae > Streptophyta > Magnoliopsida > Fabales > Fabaceae > Stylosanthes > Stylosanthes scabra. The sequence goes on from JASCZI010090971.1 coordinate 47,166, forward strand.
ACGAATTCTTCCATACAAGATATATTTGAACCCCCGATGTTGGAACTCAACCCACGTGTCCATTCAAGAAATGTGATTCATGTTATTGCTCCTTTAATTTCATGAACCATATCTACTTGAGGTCGTTTCCACTCACCAACATTTGTTAATTGATAATGCTACGGAATCAATATTAGAAAATCGCCAACATTTGTTAATTGAATAGAATTATGGAATTAATGTTAGAAAATTATTAGAAAGTCAATAATTAAATTATCATTCAAAATTTATATGAATTATTATCCGTAACTCATATATTCAAGATTAAATTATCATCTAAAATTTATATAAGTTATCATCCATAACTATGTATTGGTTCACTGTATCCTAATATTTTTTGTTAATTATATTCGAACTTTTGATTTGTTGCTCTCAATCCGAAATAAAATACCAAGTACTTAATTAGTATATATATATATATATATATAGATGTTACATGTAAACAAAATACATCAAAAAATAATTAAAACTAACTCTACGGTGTCTATTAGTTTTGGTGTCAAACTCATCTTTCAAATTTAATATTAACATTCAGTATTTTTTTTACTAAATCAGACGCTAAATAAACTTTAAAACTTCATCGTAGTAATAATCAAAGAAACTTGTGCTTCAAAAATGAAATGAAATTCACTCTAATATAACGCATGTGTATGTATGTATATCCGATCTCTTAGATATTTTTGAGGGCATCGTTGACAAAATTTTAAAATATGTCATAGGAAACTATCCAATAACACATGTAGAGTAGTAGTGTACAAATAATTAATCTATAATAATAAAATAATATATTAGGAGAACAAAATGATTAGGGGTTATTATGTGGACCACCGACACGTGCCGATTTTTCACCGACCTATTGTGGTGTTGACTTTGCAACGACAAGTGGTTTTTTTTATGCTTCAAAGTTGAATCCTTCGCACCGAAAGTTTCATTTTGGGAGCAAATACGTGGAATCTCTATTCTCTCTCACACACACATACACTTGCATTTTGCTTCCATCTCTTCTTATTTAGATTCTTTGTTGAGTATAGTTAATTTTATATAAAATTATTTTTAAAATTAAATAATTTAATATATTTAATTAAATTAATATCTAACCACTTTAAATATCAACTTTGCATTAAAGAAATAAGTTTTCACCAACCTATATGTATATATAAACTCATCTCTTATTGTCAAAAAAAAAAAAAAAAAAACTCATCTCTTATGAAATGGATCCTCTTATTGTTTTCCTTTGATGTGATTAGATGCTTGGAAGAACCAAGACCAGCCATTTTGCAATTGACCAATTCAAAGCACCTAATAACTTTTTCATTGAAATTGAAAACTCTTTTTTTTTTTTTTTTTTTTCTTTTGACCCACGTTCATGCATAGTTATTGCCATTAATGTGAGAGTTTTCTGATACAATTTAAAGTATCTAGCTACTCTATCACAATTCACATTTGACATTTTATATTTTTGTAACACTTATATATATCACAAATAAATATTGATAATCACATGTACGACTTGAATTTAATTTGAAATTTAAAATATTCTTTCTCCCTTTAATTTCTAGTTTCTAAGGAGTTGATCGATGAAAATCTAGCTTTTATAAAATCTTAAAATTTAGGTTCCCGTAAGGTTTTGCAATTATAGTACAATTTATAGAGAAAAGTTATGCTTTTTAAAATATAAAGATCGATAAATTGCTAAATAGATTAAAGAAGCTTTATAACAAGTGGATGAATGTCAACAATACAAAGCCATATTTTTTTTCTTTGCTTTGTTATTTACTTTTTAATTATGTACCAATTTCTTTTTTATTAGATATACCAAAACGAGTTATTTGAGACTTGAAGGAGTAATAATTGCCTTTCTCTAATGAAAGAATAATCTATTTGGTAGCTAAAGACACAATATATATGTACTAGTTGATAGAATATTATCATATCACTTTTGCATGCTTATCCTATGAATTTATTAATTTAATAGGGTTCGGTACGAGTAGTAGTTTAATTATTATTGTATATATGTAGCTTTGAGGTTAAGTAGGAGCAAGCCATGATTCAGACGAAATTTCTTTTAGCTGCATGCTACTACTAGAATCATCTTTAATTATTTTATGATGTGTCGTTCCCTGAAATAAATAAACTTCATCACCACATACATACATATATACTTTTTTTATTTTTATTTGTTTATGTGCTAAGATGCACATCAATAAAATAAAATAAAAAATAAAAAATTAGACAGAAGCTTTTCCAAACCTCGTTTTATTAACTTTTGAAAAAATTTTCATAATCAATAATTATTTAAACAACATTAATCTTTTTTTTATGTCTTCTCTCTCATTTTTTTTCTAACTCTTCTTCCTTTTTTTTTATCATTTTTTTTCTTTTGAAATTTTTATTAATCATTATTAATCATTAATTTATTAGTTACGTATCATTATTCTTAACCTTTTATTCCGTTGAGCATGAATCGCCACATGGCCCATTAAGGAATGAAAAGGAAAATGAAAAGCTAGTCCAGTAGTGCCTGCATTTCACCAAACCCATATATTGACTTCTTCTATTATATTGTTGCACATAGCAGAATTATTGAGAAACTTGTATTAGGGAAAAATATCTTATCAACCCGAAATAAAAATAGAATTTACCTATTTTTAATAAATTTAATTTTAATAATTTTTGTATAAAATATTTTACACAATCACTTAATTATATTTATTATTTGGATGTTGATTAACAATCTGACAAAATCAATATAAAAATAATTATTTTTAATATAATATTATGTGATTCAATGTAAATGTAAGAATTGTGTAAAAAAATTATTATTATTTTTTTTGTTGATTGTATTAATTGTTGTTTTGTAACACTGGCCTTAATCAACGAAACCAAAAGTCTAGATTGGTCACCCATGAACAAATGGTTGTACGGACAGCAGGAAAACAGAGTTGCATTTAAGTATTTGGGTTGTGAGCTCTGACAAGTGAGATTGAAGCATATTCAGATCGTGCAAGTGTTGTTGCAACACGTGGCAAGGTTACATGAACCTGAAAGTGAGTGTGATTATCATTCATCTGTCAACTAGTGTGAGACCAAAACCATACATGGCTGACCTTCAAAGAAAGGTAATTGCTATTCAAGCAAACATCACAACCGGTGTGGGCCCCTTCCAGCCTACCAATTAACCCACTTTCCAATAACCTTTTTTATTATTTAATAATGACCTAATTAAGTATTTCACAATTCTACGTAAATAAAAAATTTTGGCCAATTAAATTAAATCAAATTATTTATTATTATGTAAGATTATTTTGATGTTAAATAAAACTTTATTTATATGTAATCTTTTATACTATTTGATATCGAAATAATATTCTATTTAGTATAAAAATAAATCACTTGATAAAATTTAATTAGTAAAAATTACTTATTATTTATTATTAATGAATTCAATTATGAAGATTTTATCATATCTTATTTAGAAATATTATTAGGTACTTTAAAAGTAAAGTAAAATTTTTTGTTTATTTGAAAGATAAATTATTAATAAATATTTATAATAAAATCATTTTAAAATATATACTATAATTTTTTTATTGGATTATATGAAATGTTATGATCTAAAATTGTATAAATACATGAATTTGATTGAATGTGAGTGCATCAAAATTAAATTTGATCAAAATTAATTTTCTAACGTGATATTATAGGCTTTTTTTCTAATATAAATTAATTATATTCATTATTTCCTAAAAGAAATGAATCACACTTTATTTACGAAAATAAATTTTTTTTTTGGAATTTGTCACAGATCGGTGCAACCCTAGCCGATCTGAGGTATTTTGTAGCAGATCGGCGTGGGCCTAGCCGATCTGAGTGTGATCAGTGTACCCTTTGCCGATCTGATACACGTACCCTCTCCGATCTGCGTGTGATCAGCCAGGCCTTCTCCGATCCGAACACTCCAAACTCTCTATAAATACCCATTCCAGCAATGTGCATCATCATCCCTCTTCTCTTCTCTTCTCTTCCCTTCGCATATCCGCTCCTCTTATGCATTTTTTT
>JASCZI010090972.1:0-15811 GCA_036250425.1 Stylosanthes scabra
TATATATATATATATATATATATATATATATATTGTTTTATTATATTATATTTGAATATCTGATTTTTACTAAATATACTATTTTACTAATATTATATTTATTTTTCATAACCTTGTTAAATATTGTACTAACTATTTCAGGTATTTGGGGTACAAGAAAACAATTCTTTTAGACAAACAAACCCTGATTGGTCTGATAGACTTGTATAAGAATGGGACAATAGGGTGGGATGAGTTCTCCAATTCAGTGAAGGTAGCACATGCAGACCGTGTTGGGGGGCCCACTCCAAGATCTGTGGTCCCAGGCAAACCCAAGTTAGAGGATTATTTCTACACAAACCCACAAGAGTGCATTCAGCAATAGTAATATTGCCGGATTTTGATTATGTGTATTTTGTTTAGAAAAAATAATGTGTATTATTTTTTATTAAGAATTTAATTTTCATGCGCCGTTAATGTAAAAGACTTTTATATATACATTTAATCAGGTGTTTTCAGATTATCAAAAGCAATTGATTTTCAATTTAACTACTTCTAAAGTCATATAAATATACAAATTTAATTGGATGACTATGTAAAACTTTTTACACCGTCAGTGTATCAAAATTAAAATTTTTTATTAATTGATTTAGAATAATAAATAAATAATATATACAAATTTACCCTCAATTAATTCATATATTTGGTCACAAAAAAAATTCATATATTTCTTATTTTATATATATATATATATATATATGTATGTATATATTCAATTAAAATAATATGCATTTACAAATGGAATATATAATTGAAGAAGAATAGATAATATGGAGGAAGAAAATCACAGTAAAGTTAATGAAATGGAGAAATGTTTCATCTAAGTTAATGATGTTTATCAAGCTAGGTGAAGTTGAATATCTCCTAATTTAAATCCAATTCAAAATATAGTTTAGATTTATTATTAAGATTACAATCTAACTCTAAACTTGATAAAATCTTTTCAACTTTGGACTGAATAAAAATCGAGTGAAACTTGAATTTTTTTAATAAAATTATTCAAAGAAAAAAAAATACATTCACCTCCTCCCAATTTTCTTTGTCTAATTGTTAGAATAAAAGCAACAAAGAACAATAAGTTAAATTCAAATGCTATATACAAAACCATAAGAATAATAATAATGAATTTAAGCAACAAAAGAATTTTAGCAACAAATGAATATAACACAAATGATACCAGATTAGAATTTTGGCCAAATATTAAAACTTTAAACTTAAAGTTACATAATCATGCTAAATTTCATATAATTACACTACTACCTTATTATATAACTAAAAATTTTAATTAATTATATACTACCAGGCCATCGGGTCGGGGTCAGATAATTCGAGCCTAAGTTCAATTTTGACGTCTTATTATTATTGGATTGCCTTCATAAATTTCGGACCGATTTTCAACCGCTTTAAAATCGAACCAAAAAATGGCCCAAATTTCATTGGGATCACTGAAATCACGCCAATTCGATTCACATAAATTCTTACCAGTAATGTTTTATTATATATATACACAAGCACACACGACAGTGTTAACCATAGTACAATATGTATAAGTTTATTTGATTAGGTTTTGATGAATGACAACTATTGAACTTGATAATAAGTTTTGAAAGCAAGCAACAAGACAAGAAGACGAGTCTGCAAGCTTTGAAGACTATTTATGTAAGAACCCGCTATTTTGGACACGCTTTATCGGCAATAGTTTTAGCCGACCGCTTTATATTTAAACGATTTCGTGTGTAGCTAATTGAATATTGTCTTGAGTTATGATAATTTGATGGTTTATATGATAATATTATAATGATGGAATGAAAAATGTTAGGCTAGCGTCATGCTTTTCCTCTTAGGTCACGGTTTGTCAGCTTTTCTAAAACGCGCGTAATTTCGGAAACGTAAAATTTCCAAATTACATAGATGAGCATGTAGCCCTACCCTTCAAAAATATCAGCCAAGAAAAACAAAAATTTACCCTTGGTAATTTTGTTACTCTAAGCCCACTCAAAACCTCTCATAATTACCCTAATATAATATTATTTTTTCTTACACACCTTTTTGCTACCATTGGTTGCATGGCCTCAAGCAATGCAAAATCAATGAGCTTCTCTTCTTTTCCTCCACCACTGAACCCACTCTCTCTCCCTCCCATCTCATTTCATTTTTGTTAACTTAACCTAGTTTACTATCTCACTAATCACTCATCCAAACGATTACAAACTTACAAAAAAAAAAAAGAGATCCTCCAATTCTCTCTCCATTGGCCGAACACACTCTCTCTCTCACACTCAAATATTTCCAGAAATTTAACACACATAAACACCTTTTCATCATATCTCTCTTTTGTGTTTTAGCTCTCTTTTCTTCTCTTTGGCCGAACCATCCCTCACATTCCTTCAAGGTTTTTAGGTCTCTTTGAAAGTAATGAACTTCTCTTGTTTCTTTTCTTCTTAGCCGAACCTATAAGGGCAAACATTGGCTCAAGTTTTGTTTGTTGTTTTTAATAAAATGGTAATTTTTGGAGAGTAAGGCTACGGTTCTAGCAAGAAGGAACTAGGTGACATTGAGGTCCTTGGCTTTGGAGGTATCATCACCCTAAGGTAAAGGGTTAGGCTTAGTATTGATTATGTGCTAAGTGCTGATGTTGATGTATGCTTGCTTGCTTGTATGCTTGAATGATATCTTGCTAAGTTTGAGTTTGCTATGCTAAAATTTGGCTTTTGGCCGAAATCACAATGCTATGAAATGTAAAAATGATGATCAAAAGCTTGAAATAAAAAAGAATTCTAAGGACCAAGAGGTTTAGCACCCTTGGGAATATATGTTTCATATAACTTCAATCTAAAAAAAAAATCGATTTTCGAAGTTAAGAAGATTAAAATGTTGTTTTGAAAAGATAAGGGTAAAATGGTAATATAAAATGTTTTATGAGAATTTAAGAAAAGAGATGTTTGAAATAAAATATGTTTGAAAAGGTTTTGCTCATGAAACTAGGGAAAATGAGTTAAAATGTCACTTATAAAAGATTATAAGAAACTAGGTTAAAAAGAGTAAAAATGTCTTTTAATAAAAAGTAAATCCAAAAATGCTTTTATGGTAATTAAATATATGGGTGTTGAGTCAAAAATGAAACTTTATCCTAAGACATTAAAGTTACCATAGTGAAAATAATTATTTACTAAAATTAGTTAAAAACGAAACCAGGTAAAGGGGTATAGGGGCAGAATTGTCATTTAAAAATTATCTTTTTCCCAAACTGTTTTTACCACAAATAAAAGAAAGTTTTATAAGTAAAATAAAACTGGTTTGGTTTGAAAATGTTTTAAAACGAAAAAGATATGCGAGTTTTGGTGAACTAGGTCATATAGAAAACCTTAAGAAAAATCATTAAGGATAAAACGGTAATTTCCCAATAAATGTTTCAAATCTGGAAAATAGTTAATTTAGAATAATTAATGACTTCTGGATATTTAAATTAACTCTAAAAGACACAAAGAGGAGATTATATGGTTCATGGCAACTAAAATCGGTTAAACCGCTAAGAAAGAATACAAGCTAAGATAACCGTTCTAAGGCTAAGAATAAGAATCATGGACTAAAATGCTAAGTTATAAGATACACTAAGAACAATAATAAGAACGTCCCAAGGAGTGTAAATAATAAACCTTAGATGTGATGGTTGACACCGGTTTGGCTTGATCGACTATGGTATGGGCTGAGGCGATCAAACTGGGTTTCTTTCTTGGGGACGGGATTTGGCATAAGCCGGTCTTGTTCTTTTGAAACGGATTGGTTTAACTAGACTAAGTATCGGTTCTATTGGACTTGGGTCAAGGTTAGACTGGTAGGTCCAACTAAGTCATGTAGACCGAAGGCTAATTCCGGCTATACCTACTATCAGGCTAATGGTTCTAAAAGAACCGGCTTTAAATAGTAAAGTGCTAAATGCTAAGAATGGCAAGGGCTTAGGTGTTGTCCCGCTTGCGCTGTTGCTATGCTTGAGGGGTAGCTCGCCGATGGCTCTTAATGATCATTTGTTTCTCACTGTCTATGCGGTTTCACTTCCTTATATAAAACTGGTGACAGGATTCTCACCCCTTGATAAACACCGTTCCGATGGGTAATTTCATAGCATTAATTGATCAATTATCGACCTCTCACCACTTAAATACTAGCAAAATAGGCTTGATTGCACTTAGTAGTTCCTTAGAGCTGTAATTGTAATTATCTGCTATTTCGACCAATATTTACTATGTTTTGAACTGTTTCCCGTTCCGCATGATGCCTGGATGTGTGTGCTTAAGTGTTTCAGGATTTAGCAAGCAAAGTTCGGAGCGGAAATGGCCGGAAAGAGTGAAAGGAACGAAAGGATCGCAACAAAACCTAGAAGGCCATTGCTGGACCAGATGCGTACGCAATGAAAGGAGCCATGCGTACGCATCTAGACGTGGGAGGCACGCCCAAAAGGCGGTTTCGGCACAGATGCGTACGCATGGAGAGCTTGCATGCGTACGCATCAGTGAGTTTCAGCATCTATAAATAGAGGAGCCTTCCGCCATTTCAAGGGAGCTCACTTCCATATTCTAGTTTAGTTTTTAGGGTTCCATTTAGGTTTTTGTCCATTTTTACTAGCCAAAACTCTGTCGATTTTATTTTACTGTCTGTTTATATTACTGTTACTCTGTCGAACTTCAGTTTTAATCAAATTACTTTACCGTTATTCTGTCCATTTACTATTCTGCAAACTGCGATTTTACATACTGTTGTGCTGCCTGTTTATTTTCCCGCTTTTATGATTTCAAGTAGCGAGTAGAGTCCCATAGTGTCTCGGCTGTGGGGTGAAATGTGCAAATGACCTTAGCTGCGAGTCCCGCAGAGGATTGGATGGGGAGGAATGGGGTTAAGTCCATTACTGCTATTCGTACGCCCCTGCTACCAAGGGTGGGGTCCCTGCGACACGGATTCACCACGGTGATCGAGCAGTGGGCCTGGTGACAGCAGGTTCCACGAGTTCTTTCAATACGAGTTGTTGATTGCAGACTCCACCGCCGTACTTACATCGCTAGTGAGTTTACTCCAGTAACGCGGATTTACTCGAATCCATCGTGGGATCAGTACCTCACCGTTGGTATGCCAAAGATATGTAGAGGATTAACTTCTCTACTCTACCCTGAGTGGTGTGTTCCTCCTTATAGGGATGCACAGTATTTCAACCCACGGTCGGGCCACTCTTTTATTATTATTGTCATTTATCTACTTTTAACTGCTATCAACTGCGATATGTTTTCAAACCAAATCAACTGCAACTAAACCCCCAATAAAAAATAAGCTTTTTATTTCTGCTTCCTAGGGAAAACGACACAAGTCTCGTACTTGACATTTTTAACTTGGTTGCACCCCAGTGACACCTTTTTCTAAACGTCTGACACACCTGCGAGGGATAAGGCTTTTAAATCCAACGACAAAAGCCACCACCCCGAGCGGGAGCGTCACGTTTTTAGCGCCGTTGCCGGGGAAGCAGAAATATTGTTTATTTTTTATTGTCTGTGAATACTGTACATGTGATGGTCGTTTAATTTTCTTTCGTAGCTTAGTTTTTTCTTTTTATTATGCATTGTTATTTGAATGCTAAGGTCGCATTCGGATCCTGGCTCGTTTTTGTTTGATCCTGAAATTGAACGAACTTTACGCCGAGCAAGGCAAGCCAGGCGCCGAGCTGAAATTGTGTGACTGGCATTAGATAACAATCACTTTTATCTTTCCGAATCTAGTTCCGACTCTGATACACAATCTAGTTCTTCTGTTTCAGGTACCCCTACTATGGCAGAACGACTTACTCTCAAGCAGTTGAGTGGCGCTAGCACAGCATTTGACAATCAGCCCAACCGATTTCCTGAACTCAACACCAACTTTAAACTCAAGTCTGGATTGATAAACCTTCTGCCGAAATTCTATGGCAGACCGGGCGAAGACCCCATTAAGCACATTAAGGACTTTGAGGTTATCTGTGCCATCACTAGAAGGACCGGTGGTGATGAAAATGCAGTCAAGGCCTTCGCTCTGCCTTTCTCTTTGGATGATAGGGCAAATGATTGGTATCACACCTTGCCTGCCGATGTAACTTTTGAGTGGTTAACCTTCAAGAAGAGGTTCTTAGAGAAGTACTTCCCGCTTTCCAAGACCAATGCTATCCGTAAGGAAATCTCCGGGACTGCTCAACTTCATGGGGAAACTCTACACGAATAATACGAGCGGTTCAAGAAGTTTCTCACCTCGTGTCCCCATCACTCTATATCCGATTTCCTGCTCATCAACTACTTATGTGAAGGATTGACACCCACTGATAACGCAACGATCGACGCCTCCAGTGGAGGAGCTTTAATGAACAAGACACTGGAAGAGGCATGGGAAATGATAGAAACAGTAGCCGACGCCAATCAGAACTTCAGTAATAGAGCAAAGAGTAGGGGTGTACACGAGATTGCGCCATCTAAATCAACAATGCTGGCTAAGACTTTGGCGAAAATGGTGGCCATGGTTAAAGAGATAAAGGAGGGACATCAAGCCTATGCAGTTATCCTAAAGCAGAGTCCTGATATTTCGCACCTAAGGCCCACCAAACACTGTGGGATTTGCTCATGGGACTCGCACTATACTGATGAATGCCCACAGCTTCAAGATGATAATATGGTAGCTGCCACACAAGAGTTCTTTGAACCCACTGCGAACCCTCCATACAATAGGCAATATCGTAACCAAGGCTAGCGAGATAACCAGCCCGTTCGTAGTAATCTGCCCCAATAGCAGCAAGGCCAACAGTGGCAACCCTACACTTACAGTCAACCTCAGAACAATCAGAATACCCGAGTAAGTGCTAAATGTCTCCTACATGACGTCAGCCCCTAAGTTAGAAGTAGTCGCCCTCGTGATACCCCGAGTTGGGAACCTTAGGTTCTCACCCCTTTCTTCTCACCTTACGTAGGATATTCTTTTCTTTCCTCTGTATCTTATGATGAGACCCCTCTTCGCTAGCCCGAGTGCCCCTCGTCCTCCTCGACCTGCTGTTTCCCCGAGTTTCTCTGTATCATCTAGATTGAGCGACGGAGTGCCTAGAGAGGACATTACCATCAAACATAGTCAAACTTTGTAATGTGCTCCATGTTTTCAGCCCACCTAGTCATACAATACACCCTAATATCCTATAGTTTTGAATACACAGGCTTCTTTCTAGCTAATAATATAACACTGTCAAAACTTTCAGCCATGTTGTTAACCAGGGTTTCACACTTGGAATGAAAGCTAAATCTAGAACGTGACCAAAACCAGGGTGGTATAGCATTGAGATATCGAAAAGCTTCCTGGTTCACAAGCCGAATCTCCCTCATTTCCTTTTCCCCAATCTTTCCACCAAATCGCCTTAGCACACTTCCACAGCATTCCTTTCAAGTGCACCCCAGACAAATTCTTCCTAAAATTGTTGTATAGCTGACGCACATAGAAGCGATTATCCACTCATTGAATCACCACTTCAATTGCTAACACCAAACCCTACACATGACTCACAACAAGTGAATTCAATATCAGGTAATTTCATTCTAATTGAAAAACATAGTCCTGACCTTAAAGTAAAACAGAATTGTAAATATAACTTACCTTCTGCTGGTTAGACATGAAGGTAGTAGGCCTACTCTATCAAATCCCAAGTCATCAACTAGATGTGTAAGAAACCACACTGATAAACCTCATTTCGATGGGTTATTTCATACCATTAATTGACTAATTGTCGACCTATCACCACTTAAATACTAGCAAAATAGGCTTGTTTGCACTTACTAGTTCCTTAGGGCTGTAATTGTAATTATCTGCTATTTTAACCAATTTTTACTATGTTTTAAACTGTTTCCCGTTTCGCACGATGCCTTCATGTGTGCGCTCAAGCGTTTCAGGATTTAACAGGCAAAGTTCGGAGCGGAAGTGGCCGGAAAGAGCGAAAGGAACGAAGCCATCGCAACAAAACCTAGAAGGCCATTGCTGGACCCTATGCGTACGTAACACAAGGAGCCATGCGTATGCATCTACCTTGGGAGGCACACCTAAATGGTAGTTTCGGCACCTATGCGTATGCATCAGAAGCTTCTATGCGTACGCATTAGGGGGTTTCAGCATCTATAAATAGAGGAGCCATTCACCATTTCAAGAGAGCCAACTTCCATATTTTTAGTTTAGTTTCTAGGGTTCCATTTTAGGTTTTTGTCCATTTCACTAGCCAAACATTTATTGCTTTTATTTTTGTCTGTTTATTTTACTGTTACTCTGCTGAATTTCAGTTTTAATCAAATTACTTTACCGTTACTCTGCCGATTTTCAACTTCAGTTTTTATCATTTTACTGTCGTTATTCTGTCTGTTTACTTTCCTACAATTTACCATTTTACTGTCGTTACTCTGTCCGTTTATTTTCTCGCATTTTACAATTTTTACCTATCGTTATGCTGCCAATTTTATTTTCCGCAATTATGATTTTCGTCAGTAGCGAGTAGTTTCCCATAGTGTCTCGACTGTGGGTTGAAATGTGCAAATGACATTAGCGGTCGGTCCCCCATAGGTCGGATGGGGAGGAACGAAGTTAAGTCTGCCACCGCTATTCGTACGCCCCTGCCAATAAGGGTGAGGGCCTCGCGACACGGATGCAATTTGGTGCCTTGATGCATGAGTCGTAGTCCTGGTGACAGCAGGATTCACCGAGTTCTTTCAACCTCAAGATGTTGACTGCAGACTCCCGCCATGCGTGCACCGTTGGTGAGTTCATTCCAGTAACGCGGATTTACTTGAGTCCATCGTGGGATCAATATCCTCACAGTTGTGCATGCCAAGGATATGCGGATAAGGATTAACCTCTCTACCCTGTGGTGATTTGTTCCTCCTAGGTGACAGCTCATCCAACCTTGGACTGGCAGTGATCATAAGGATATACAGTATTTCAACCCATGGTCGGGCACTCTTTTATTATTACGGTCTTTAATCTGCTTTCATTGCGCTTTGTTCTCAACAATCAATTGCAACCAAAACCCCAATAAAAAATAAGCTACATGTTTTCGCTTCTTAGGGAAGAATGACCCGAGTACCGTACTCGGTATTTTAAACTTGGTTGCACCCATGTGACACCTTTTCTAAACGGTTGACAGACGCGAGGGATAAGGCTTTTTAACCAACGACTTTTAACCAACGACAAGGCCCCGTCCCGAGCATCCGTCACACACCCACGAGTCTTTATTCTCGGACTCAACTAGAGCATACGCGATAGGGAGCATATGATCGTTGGGATCCCCACCTATAGCCGTGAGAAGTTAATCCCCGGTTGACATCTTCAGAAAACAACCATCTAGATGAATAAAAGGGACATGGTGCCACCAACTCTTCTTACAAGCATCGAGGAAAATGTATATTCTTTGGAATATACACCAATGGACCTGGTTGGAGCTTTGTGACTCTTGTTCAAAATCTGGCGACCGAGACACCTTGAGGTGCACGGAAGAACTTGGGTTTGATCTAAGTAGCTCGGCAGCATAGTCCGCCAACCTCTTGTACTGCTCCGCATACGTTCCTTGGATTTCATCAAGTGCAGTCTGTCGTGTCCTGGCTGCCATTGATGCATTAATAGTGAGGTTTCACTTCTTGTCAGCCTTTGCCATAAGATCCTTGATATTCACCTTAGGATTATGCTCAACCTTGTTCTTAAATGTCTTACCCAACCATTTAGAATGCAACATTCCAAGCCTTTGAACTTGTTTGCATGTGTGCCTCACCCAAATAATCCTAAGCTGCCAGGTATCTTCATCAGTCATCTTCACAAATTACAACCTAAATGGTTAATCGTCTTGGCAGTTGCAATTACGCACTTTCGGTCACACTTGTGGAATTTAATCCCCATATGCGTGCAAACCGCATGAAATGCAACTGCATCCTTAAACTCCTCCCTTGAGGCATAAATAGTACCAACCTGCCAGCGGTAATTTGCCATGGTTAATTCCTCCTTGTGAACCGGAAACACTTTTCTGCCACCCTCACCCCCATCCTCATCAGATCCGTCTCCATATCCACGTACAACATGCCCATCCTCAAGCTTTTCACTCTCATTTCCATCATCGCTAAACTCGTCATTCACAACATTCTTCCCTATATCACTAACACTCGCACCCCATGCTTCTGTTTCATTTCCAAAGAATTTATCTCCAAGTCTAAGTGTTCCTCATTGTCGGTGAAGTGCATAGCGTATGCACTATCGGAGTCAATATCTGAAGGTACATACTCTTCATTCTCACTAGTGTCTTCATTGTGATCATCATTCCCAACATCATTCGGATTTTCATTCTGAACCTCATTCTGATTTTCAAACTCACCCAACCCAGCAATCACTACAAGATTTTTCTTTTTTACCGTCGGCCTTACCGACGGCTCAGCCGTCTGTATAATAATATTACCGACGGCTCGGTCGTCGGCAGTAATCCGTCAGCATCAAATCCGTCGGTAAGTTATACCGACGGCCCCGATAATCCGTCGGTGATTTGATCGTTGGTTTTAAGTTTTTAATATTATTACTGACGGCTTTTTTTATTTTGTCAGACGGCTAAGCCGTCGGCAAAAATAAAAAAAAATAAAATATCTTTCTATTATTACAGATGGTTGAGCCGTTGGTACGGCTGGCGTCGGAAATTACCATGTCTGTCCAAAAATTTATACGACTAAATATTAACCTATATAGAGATTCTAATCAAACAACAGAATTCTGTATGCAAAAAAATAATCTAGTAATGCTAAAATGAAATTACTCTCGTAAAATACAACAACGTAGTAGTATAATAGTCATAAAAATGTGTGTAGCACATAAATGAAATGCGTCAAACATAATCAGGATCATCCCGGGTCTCTGGTGATCCGCTGGATTGCTCTGGCTGTGGTGGGGGATCTTGGGATCGAGCCGGCGGTGGAGGCGGAGGTGGCATCTCTGGCATCCCACTCGCAGACGAGCCACTTCGTATCTGCGACAGGTAGCTATACATGTCGGAGTAGGCCTTCCTAAGATTAGAGACCATCTGCGACTGTGCTTGCACGGTGGACTCTAGGCTCCGAACCTTCTCCGAGCATGCTGCCTCCACAGCCGCTACCTTATGGGCATGTGCCTCTGCCTGCTGTGAAAGCTCCCTGTTGAGCAGGACCACCTGCTGTCTGACATCGGGAGGACCAGTCGCGGTGTCATCGTCGTCAGTATCAGCAAAAAGCGGCGGATACTTATGCGAAGGAACCACTCCCTTGCCATAGATCCTGCCCTTCTTGCGGCCGCCAGCATACTTTGCCCACAAGGCATCCTCGTCGATGGGTGGGGGCTCTGGACCTCCTGCGTCGATGATCGCCTTACGCTCTGCCTTCAGCTCTGGACCTCGTAGGCAACCTGAAATTAATTGTGATTAGTACAACTCAAGAATGTTAAATAACAGAATGTAAACGAATGAATAATTACAAAGTAGACTACTTACACCAACGTCGTGCAAGCGTCTGTCAACCCAATCCTGATCTTCCTTCCGAGTGTGGGTCCTCGCAAAAACCTCACTCTGTGTCGGTTGTCGCCCCAGCTCCAACGCCTGTACATGACAACATTTAGCATAGAAATGTGACGATAATAAAAATGGTAATGTTAACAACGTACCATCCGCTCTTTCGTGGCCTCGTATGTGGTGGATCCCCCAGTGTGCAGTGACCCTCCCGTCTCGGACGCCCGGTTTTTCTTGTTCGTTTGCTTGAGCTTCTTAAAGCCCTCCTGCTTCCAGAACTCCTCAAGCCATTCCCAAAGGTCATCCCGTATCCAACCATGCGGCGCCCCCATGTTGCGGATCTCGTGCATTATCTCTTGGAGTCTCTTGGCAGCCCTCATCCGCCAAGACTGATAAATGGCATACTCGAAAGAATTTCTGAAATTTAGAGTATATTAAATTAAATACTTAAATAATAAAATAAAACAGATGCATTGTAATTCTAAATACAATGATAATTGAAAAAAATAGCACAACTAGTAAGTATGTTAAATTACCCGCCAGCGGTCCCACCAAAAATGGATCGCGTGATCCGGTGCCATGCTGAACTGGGGCACGAACCACTTGTAGTAGTTCATGAAGACCCACGTGATCTTGGTCGTGCCCTTGCGTACCTTATTCCAACTGTTTCATAAGCATCATAAAAATTCACATTATATTGTAACAAGTATGCAACAAAATATATAAATTTCATATGATAATTGATACACTTAGTAAAATATTACCATTTACCGTCGTCATATCGAAGGTAGATGCGACCCGCCTATCGAGCGAGCTCCTCCTCCATGGCGATGTCCTCCTCCTCTCCCTCCGGCAAAGGGTTATTGACCGGAGGCCATGGCATCGGATCTGGCTCGGGAGGGGGAGGATCCTAGCTCCCTGTAGTGGTCTATGTAGGGGTCGCACGCTGCGAATGGGTCCCAATCGTCTCCGATGACTGAGCTCGCGATCCAAGAGTGGGGATCATCCTCATGGCAGGCAAACCCTCTGAGAGGGAGGGTTTGGGGATGACCGGAGTCTAGGTGACAGGCGGCGGGGTCGAGGTCTCGGCCTCTGTATCTCCAAGGTCGAGGGGGATGCCTGTCCTCTTCCTAGGCCGACCTCGACGACCACCTGTACCCCTACCACGGTCTCCCCTACCCCGACCACGGTCACCTCGAGTCATGAGTCCTGAAACAAATTAAAATCAATACCGTGAATAAGTTTAACACAACTTATGATCAATTAAAGGCATAAACATTAACCTAAAACAATATAAACTAAAAGCACAAAACAATATACACATTTGCCAAGTTAGAGACCTCACTTTCACTCATCTTCTTGGGTAGATAATGAATCTGCGGAAGCAGATTCATTATCTTCGCTATTGCACTCCTCTACTTCGCTATCAACTTGGTTTTCATTGTTAGGGACTTGCGCGTTCACAATATCAAGTTCTCCAGTCACAGATCTAAGAGTCTCGGGAGTTTCTATATCAGTTATTATACTTAGGGGATGTCTTCCGCATTCTGATATGCTTCATCTGTTACTAGAACCTCCTGGGTTTCAATCCGTCCACGGGGTTTACACTTAACAACAACAAGCCAATCTGATCTTCCACTATCAGTTATTCCGCTATCAGGATATGGCATATAATATACTTGACGTGCATTTTGAGCTAGAATGAATGGATCAAATTGTGCATATCGCTTACGGGAGTTAACCTCGGTTATTTCATAGACCTTGTGGGACCTGGTCCCACGAGGCTGAGCCGGATCATACCATTCACACCTAAAAAGCACTACTCGATTACTCGGTTCTCCTAAGTACATAAGCTCCATAATTTCATTCAAGATACCGTACCAGTCGCATTCACCTTGCCCGGCGTCACCTTTCAGATAAACCCCGGTGTTATCAGTTGTTCGGCCTGTAGAATTATCACTAGTTTGGAACTTCATTCCATTTATCTTCATCTGTGTGCAACTGGTATATTCCAATTTTGGCCCGAAAGCCAAGTGTTGCATTTGGGGATCAGTTATTCCATTTAGGGGATCGTTCACATATGATTGAAACCACCGTGCAAACTGTTGCAAATCCCCTTGCAAACCCTCATATAACCTGTTAGTTCATTCACAAATGTTTAAGTGTGCAAAGTCAAGTTCTCGATAAAATTATAAATTCAATAGGGAATAAAAACTTTACGAAGTTTTAGTTAGTGGCAGACCTTCGAATTTCTTCAAGCTCTTTGCAATTAAGAAGGATGTGTAAGTGTGCAAAGTCAAGCTCTCGATAAGTTAGCCATTTAGTTTGTTTTCGGCCCCCCAGATCTCCCAGATGATTGAAAACAAACAACTTTGGAACCCCGGATCCGCTGTCAACCTCATCGTTGTGACCAACTCTTGTTCACATTGACTCAACGTGTGGCTCAAAATAGTATGAACAAAAGAAAGTTGTCTCCTTCGACAAATACGCCTCACAAATTGAACCTTCCACCCTAGCACGATTTTTCACCGACCTCTTGAAAGCAGCAATTTGACTTTCAAATGGATACATCCATCTGTATTGAACAGGGCCGCACACTCGTGCCTCGTACGCAAGATGCAGTGGAAGGTGTTCCATCACATTAAAGAATCCGGGAGGAAAAATCCTTTCTAACTTACATATGATAACCGGGATGTTTTCCTCCATAATGCGCAAATTATGATCTGATAGAGTTGGCGCACACAAGTCTCTGAAGAATTGACTTAGCTCGGTGAGTGGTTTCCAAATTAAATCAGGTAGTTCCCTTAAGGCAACAGGAAGTAGGTATTGCATGAAAACGTGACAGTCATGACTTTTCATTCCGTGAAGTTTACCTTGTGCCACGTTTGCGCACTTGCTTAGGTTTGATGCATACTCATCAGGAAGTCGCAACCCGTGTAACCATTGACACAGACGTTGTCTTTGTTGTAACGTTAACACAAAGCAGGCTTTAGGCTTCGTAACACTGCCGTTTTCGTTCCTGATAAGATTTAGGTCAGATCTTCTACACAACTCCTGTTGATCCATCCTAGCCTTATGATTATCCTTAGTTCTCTCACTGTCCATAACCGTATGAATAACATTATCAAACACGTTCTTCTCAATGTGCATCACGTCAAGACAATGACGAACATCCAGATCTTTCCAATAAGGTAAGTCCCAGAATATGTTTCTTTTGGTCCAGTTATGTTCAACTCCGTAACCTGGAAATTGTTCCTGACGCCCTGTGTCAACTATCCTCGGATAATCCCTAACCCTGTCATACGTATCTACCCCGCTCAATCTCACTGGTGGCTCATCATGGTCTTCAGTGTTCTTTCTAAACTTAGCTCGGTTGCACCTGTAAGGGTGACCTTGTGGCAAGAAACATCTGTGGCAGTCAAACCAGCTCTTTTTTCCCCCATACCTCAGCTGGAAAGCCTTTGTATCTTCCATACGGATAGGGCACGATAGTTTGCCTTGAGTCATCCAACCAGATAACATACCATACGCAGGGAAATCATTTATAGTCCACATCAAAGATGCTCTAAGATTGAAATTGGTCTTTGTAAAGACATCATACGTTAGAACCCCCTCATTCCATAGAATCTTCAATTCATCAACTAATGGTAGAAGGTACACATTTATCTTGGATTTAGGGTTATCTGGACCGGGAATGACGCACGTCAGAAACAAATAAGGATCTTTCATGCACAATTCAGGAGGAAGATTGTAAGGGGTAACAATGACAGGCTAACATGAATAGGGAATGCTAAAATTCGAATTCGGAGCAAACCCATCAGAGCAAAGACCTAGTCTTACGTTCCTAGGGTCGGCTGAAAAAGTTGGGTGCTTTAGATCAAATTGCTTCTACTGAAGACCGTGAGAAGGGTGTGTTATCACGTCATCCTCTCTTTGGTTATCATAATGCCACCTCATATGAGGAGCAGAGCTCATTGAAGCAAACAATCGTTGTAGCCTAGGGATTAGTGGCAAATAGTGCATTCTTTTAAAATGAACCTTCTTGGTGCGTTTGTTAGGGTCAAACCTAGGTGACTTGCAAAACTTGCACTCGCGTAACTGATCGTACTCCCGGTAATATAACATGTAACCCTTGACACAACAATCAATTTTCACCGCATTCAATCCCAACTGAGAGGTTAGTTTTTTTGCTTCGTAATAGTTTTTCGGGATTCCGCTGGCATCCGCGGCAAC
>JASCZI010090972.1:21341-32561 GCA_036250425.1 Stylosanthes scabra
GTCAGGTAACTTCCATAAAGCATAACTGGCTAACTTATGCTTGAGTACATAAGTTGTAACTTCCAAAATTGGTTTCTTTCTACTTCACCTATAACTTGATCGATAAAAGCTTCATTCTTATACTTGTAACTTTTTATCGATATCGAATATTTTCCCTCTTCGATAAGAGCTTGTCCCTTCTCGATCGATGACCATCATTTATCGAATATTTTTCCTTTTCGATAAAATATTCTTCAATTACCATGTATACACTTGGAAAAGTATTTTCACGTAACTTCTCTTCGATAATAACATTAAGTTTTACTAATATCATGATGAATAGCAACCATACCATTTTTTGGCTCACTTTATCGAAGAAATTTGTTTTGGATATAACAATATTAAAACTTAACTATTCAATTCACTATGGAATGAACATCGAAGAAATTTGTTTTGGATATAACAATATTAAAACTTAACTATTCAATTCACTATGGAATGAACAAAATGTAAAATCTTCATACGAACACTTTTTTAAAATCTTCATTATAATAGTCACAGGAAAAATAAAACCGAAAATCTATTAAAATCAAATTTTATTATGAAGTAACGGCTAATTAAGCAAAAATAAATGAGCATGCAGCTTTGATTTTGAATTCGACGCTACCGCATTAACAGTGCGAGACAAAGATTAGTCTTAATCATAATAATATCTGATGGATTACATTCTATCTCTTTTGTTGAACCCATAACGCTATTTAAAAAATCATCATTTTCAAACTGAATTTATTTGGTTATAATTTCTGATTGATACTTCGAGCCCAAATAGTAGAGCCTCTTGGAATTTGGATGACAAAATTATACTGAAGTTCTAAGTCCATATATATGAGTCAATTCGTTATAATTAATCTCTACATTTTTTCTCCATACAATAATAAAATCGAATTTCAACCTTTCCTTTTTTTAAGAATTATATATAGAATTACACATCATGCAATTGATTACAATATAATTCCATGATGTTATTACCATAATACGAAGGATTAAGACTTCTCCTCGATTCATTTATTTAGAATTGATTTCTTTTCTTCTTAAATTGTAATTTGAAAGAAAGCAAAAAAGAAAAAAAACAAAGCCAATTGAGATCAACAGTGGATCAGTCACTAATTTAATACTTTCTATGATTTTTTTTGGTGACATAATACTTTCTATGATCAGTCACTAATTTAATACTTTCTAATTTAATCATAACTAGCTACTTAGTGTCAAAATATACCCACTTATTAAGATTAATTAAAGTAGTAAGTACTTTAATTATTCTCTTAATTAATAGTTAAAAATTTGAGTTTTGACGATAGAAAAAATTTCATAAAGAGAATTCTTTTGCATTCTTATGAGACATAAACAAAGTTAGAGTATATTTATTTGTCGTGATAATATTTCTTTAAAGAATTTAAATTGATGGAAGAAAATAACATGAATGATTATACTGATGTTAAATTATTATTTTTAGAATTCAAATATCAAATTATAAAACAAAATTAGATATAATAATGAGTATACAAAAGCATGTATAAAATGAAATTCATGTGTAAATGGAACCAATCCATTAAGTACGTACCTAATAGTAAATATATAGAAAATGACGATAATTATGTTTGAAAATTGAGAAACATACTTTTTTCCTTATTACAATTTTTTGTTTAAATCTAGCTATAGTGTACAAATACGTATATATGAACCCAAGCTAATAATAAGCTACCAAAAGTTTTCATTTAGCTTCCAAAACCAGCTTTTGCGGATATAGAATAGCTATATCCCCAAACTGGAAATAAGGTGCTACCATCATCAGAAATATTATTATTATTATGGATAATAATAAAGCCAAGGTTGATGATGATCATGGAGAGGCTCATCACTATGCAGAAATCATGAATAAGAATAACAATAATGAAGGATTGATCAAATGCTTGATATTTGAATGGAACAAAACAGAGAATGTAAAGGGTTATTCTTCATGCTTATTAAGTTCCCAGTCAGCTCTACTTCGGTTCAAAATATTGGCGATTGCAGCAATTTCCATGTTGATGTTGCTGACAAGTGCCATTTTGTTGGAGTTCACTGCACTTACTCAAACAATGAAGCCAAAGATTCTATCACTGCGCTCTTCTCATATCGCCGGTATTTTCGGCGCTCCAGAAAGTAAGAGGAAAAAAAATGTTATTTAATTTGTACATAATGTTTTGTGTGTTGACTACCTTTGCAGTTGATTTTCTGCACATGACATTTTTTTGTTGACATGTTATTAGAGAGACAGAAATATATAAAGTAAAAGAAAAAAGACAGAATGTATAAAACATGGAAAAGGTTTACTGGTCATGAGCATCATAACTTACCTATTGTAGCTGAAAATTAAAAACTTTAGAAGCCATAACCTTCCTATTTTGGTTTTTTTCTATTTATGAATTAATATTAAATTAAATGCATGACATAAGAGGTTATAAATATATTTTACAGGTGATATTTATACGAAATTATAGATATTATATTAAATAAGAAAATGTTGAATTATGCCTATTTTTATGTTACTCTACAACATTATGTTATGCCTAGATAACAGAACTGTTTAATCAAGAGCAGCTAGATGATTTTTTTTTATTTATTTATTTTGTGTATTCTGCAACCTGTTGTGGTGTTCAGGGGTTTATGAGAACAATGGTTATTTGATGGTCTCATCCAATGGAGGATTGAACCAAATGCGAGCCGGTGTTAGTATCAGTAACCCAAATTTAGAGCATATTTTGATTATGGAAAAAATAACAAAATTACCCACTAAAGATTCTGAAAAAAATAAACGAGTTTTCTATCCATGAAAGATGGATTCTGTTACCCAAATGTCATTAACGAGACATTGATTTTGGGTAGTTTTGTCAAACAAACCACATCTTTCATGGATAGAAAACCCGTTTCTTTCTTCCATCGGTAGTTATGTCATACGTCCGAATCTTTTGTGGATAGTTTTGGTATTTTTTCCTTTGATTATTTTAACCCTAAATAATCACATAGCTGATGATGTTTATCTGTGCTATGCAGATAAGTGACATGGTAGCCATTGCTAGGTACTTAAATGTCACTCTTGTAGTTCCAGAGTTGGATAACACCTCCTTTTGGAATGACCGCAGGTGTGCCCAAAATCCTTTTAATGTTTTTGTTGTATTTTTAACAAGACCAAATTTGCAATCTTTTTTGGCAGAGTTATATAATAAAATTACGTTATTGCTTTTGATTTTTTTAGTCAGTTCCAAGACATATTCGATGTGGATTATTTCATTGAGTCTTTGAGGGATGAGGTCAAAATAGTGAAGGAACTGCCTCCAGGGATGAAGAAAAGGATTGCATCAAGATACCTCTATTCCATGCCACCAGTTAGTTGGTCCAACATGTCATATTATTATAAAACAGTAAGTTCTAAATGATGTTGTTAGATCCTATTGATTGAAGGTTCTTACATTTTAATTTGTTTTAGAGTAAAGGTTCAATTTTCTGTAAAATTGCATTTTTATTTTGAAGAGTTTCAAATATTTTTTCTTTGTATTTAGTGGTGAATGTTGACGGCAATATATATTTTGATTGTGCATACTCCAAAGACTTTTACTTACTCTATTTGAGAGTTAAAAAGTGAAAAATCCATAGGAGAATACACAACAAAAAAAATGTTTTATGTGTACTATAATTATATAAGAATTGTATAAAATATGGTACAATATATAAGGTGTTTATAGTTGACGAGAGAATTAAAATAATAATAATTTAATATCTTAACGGTAACACTAGATGTACCATTGTACATATCTGTACACATCATTTAGCAACACGAAAAAATGTAAATATTAGCACAGAAAAATATAAATTTCTATGCTAATATTTATATTTTTCTGTATTGCTAAATGGTATGTACAGGTGTGTATAATTATAATAATACATCTAGATTTATTCATATCCTAAATAGAAATATGATAATTGATACTAATAAATGTTAATTGATGTTAATATATTCCAACAGACAGCATGTTAAATAAAATTCTACGATGTCATAAGGTGCATCATGCATAATGCTTAAAATATAATGCAGGTTCTTCCTCGCATAAAGAAATATCAAGTAGTACATTTTACCAAAACTGATGCCAGGATTGCGAACAACGGCATCCCTCTGGAGGTTCAAAAGCTTCGTTGCCGCGTAAATTATAAGGCGTTGCGATTCAGTTCCGATATAGAGATGGTTGGGAAGAAGATTGTTAAGACTATGAGACAAAATGGCCCATTCTTAGTTCTTCACCTCAGATATGAGATGGACATGTTGGCATTCTCTGGCTGCTATCAAAGTTTAAATGAGAATGAAATGGAAGAATTGACAGCAATGAGGTGATGAAGCCTTAAAGTTTAATTTAAGCAAATTCAGATGCCCTTCTTTAATTTAGTTTTACAATTAATTTTGGTGTACACCTCTTTTTGGTGTACACCTCTATCCAAGTCCTAACGAACATGTTTTTACTATTAGAACGAACATGTTTTTAAAAGCAAATGAACAAGTTTTTAATCTGTTGGTGTCAACTATAAAACATGTTCGTTGTATATATAGATTTCTGTTCGTGCACGAACAAAATATTACTACTAGAACGAACAGGTTTTTAAAAGTAAACGAACAGGTTTTAAAAACATGTTCCTTGTATATATAAAAACCTGTTCGTTTGAGACTTGGATAGAAGTGTACACCAAAAAAAGGTATACATGTAGCATTGTTGTTATTTTTATTAAAAAATTCACATTGTTAGTTAAAATACAATCAAAAGACTTTATAAGGTATACTTTTTTTCTTAAAACTTTTGAAAAATTTAAAAGTATCGTTATTGTTTAATTTATTTTAAATTCATGCTCTAACGTTTCAATTATACTTATACCATTAGCAGTAAACACTATTAATGAATAAGCTAATGTGTTATGATATGCATGACAAACTCAGGTTGATATGTGTTACGTTATCATATAGTTGTCCTGTCATATCTTTTCTATACTTAAGGGTATAATTAAGGGGTTTACTCTCATAAGTATTAAAAATATATAGAATGCATAAATTAAAAGAAAGATAAAGAAAGGAAATTACACAATTTATCTAATATGTCTTTCAATCTTTTCTAATATGTATATGATTATAACCATAATTAAAACATACTAAAATATTTATACTAAAATTGAAACTAATTGTTAAAGATAAAATTGAAATAAATTGTGAAGGTTGACGACAAAAATAATATTTACTATTTTATAAATTTGTTTTTAATATATACATGAATTTTTTTTTTATGTTTTTATGTCTTATACAATATTATGAAATTATTATTATTTCTCAAATTATACCTATTAGATAACAATAATCCACTAATTAAGGTACATAAATGAAACTTTTCAGGTATGCATACCCATGGTGGAAAGTGAAGGAAATAGACTCCAATTTGGTGAGAAGTATTGGCATATGCCCTTTGACTCCTGAGGAAACTGCTTTGACATTAAAGGCATTAGGCATTGACCCAAGAATGCAAATCTTTATAGCTGCTGGGGATATATATGGAGGAGAGAAAAGAATGGCACCTTTGAGAGAAGCATTTTCAAATTTGGTAAATATTTAACATTGGAAATTAGTAGTATATACTATATGCTTTGATAACATAATGCCCTTAACAATATTATTTTGTGCTTTTCATGCGAGAAACAGATTAAAAAGGAAACATTGTTGGATCCTTCTGATCTTGAGCCCTTCCATAACCATTCAAATAAGATGGCAGCATTGGATTACATTGTCTCCCTTGAGAGTGATATTTTTGTGCCTACTTATAGTGGAAACATGGATAAAGTTGTTGAAGGCCACAGAAGGTGTAACAAATAATATATGTTGTGATTATGACTAGTACTATTACAGTGGTCACCATGATTATATAATTTTGATAACACTCGTAAAGTGTTGCTAAAATTAAACTAATACTTTTTTAATATTTAAAAATACCTTTTAATTGTTTAAGAGTAACTAATGTATGTTCTAAAAAATATTTAAAAATGTGACTTTAATTTTTCTAATATTTTCAAGTGTTGTCAAAATTATATAGCTACTGTAACCACTATAAACTCTCCCATGTAGAATATGTAAATACCATACTTAAATTCCGAATTTAGAAGTATTTTGGGTATTTATTTTGTATCCTATACTATTTTCTCCCATATACTACCCAGCTAGTTGGCTCAGTATATAATTATGTTACATTAATCTTGCAGGTACTTGGGGTACAAAACCACAATAATTCCAAATAGATATGCACTTGTGCGTCTAATAGATCAATATAAGAATGGGACAATAAGTTGGGAAGAGTTTTCAAGGGTTGTGAAGTTAGCTCATACAAGAAGAGGAGGCCCAATAACGAGATCAGTTGTTCCTTTGAAACCAAAGTTGGAAGATTACTTCTATTCAAATCCACAGGAATGTCTACCACAAGGTGACTCCTAGCGTGCTCCATTCAAAGTTCAAACCACCCTGTGTCACTTTTTTATAACCGTTGATGTATTTCAACTTAGAGCCACTATCTATTCAATTGTAAGTTGACACTAACAAAGTTTTAGATCATCCATGCTCTGAACGTAAAATGAAGGATTGAAGATTAAACCGTGCCATAATTTGGAGGGCATTTGGTGAAACTTCATTTTTTTTAATGCAAATAGTACTTTATACTTAATATATATTAAATTATGCTACACATTTGCAGAAATATCTAGATATTTGTATGATCAAAATAAATATTTAGATATTATAAAAGAAAAATCTAAAAACTAAATAAATAAATCAATAACTAGAAATATCTAGGATATATCTAGAAATATCTAAGATATTATTATACTACTATCTAGAAAAATCTTAAAAAATATCTAAGATTTTTATCTAGGACAAGAAGCCTATAAATAGGCTACTAAGGTTCTAATTTTGTAATCAACTAACCAACATAACACAAATTATCACAAGCCTTTGTACTCTCTCCTTCATCAATAATAAAACTACCAATTTTCTACAACTATATCTAAGTCATTTCCTCATCAAGTTATCCCTTCCACTCTTTAAGTACCTAAACTAACACACTAAACCAACTTCAAACCATTTCATAAAACTTTCAGTGGTATCAGAGCTACGTTCGATCATCTATTGGGCATAGAATCTTTCTTACAAGCCTATCAACTATATACACAATCATCACATTATAACATACTTAAGCAAACTTTCCCAAAACCATGATTTTCTCAACTATAAACATTCTCGTTCCCACATTGTCCGAAGACAATTATGAGGATTGGCATTCTCAAATGAAAACCTTTCTACAAGCACAAGACTTGTGGGAGGTTGTCCACGAAGGGTTCACCAATCCGGAGAATCAAGCTACACTTTCCGCTGCCGAAAAGAAGAAACTAAAGGAGGATCAACAAAGAAATTACATTGCTTTATGCTTCCTCCAACAAGCTGTGACAAAGACAATTTTCTCAAGAATAAGGGGAATATCGTCAGCAAAAGAAGTATGGGATAACTTGGAGCAAGAGTTCAGAGGTGACACAAAGGTACACACAATCCTCCTCCAATCTCTAAGAAAACAATATGCCAACATGAAAATGAAAGATTCTGAGAAAATAAAAGCTTACTATGCAAGATTAATGAGCTTAGTAACTAAAATGAAATCTTATGGAGAAGATTTGACAGATAAGAAGATAGTAGAGAAAATACTAATTAGTTTGCTACCCAAGTTTGATCCTAAAGTGTCCACAATTGAGGATACTAAGGATTTATCAAAGCTAACATTAACAGAGTTAATAAGCTAATTACATGCTTTTGAACAAAGACTGGCAAGTCGAGATGATGAAGATTTTATTGAAAATGCGTTTCAGTCTAAGCTTAATATAAAGTCTCATAATCTTAATAAAAGAGGAGGAAAAATACAAGAGAATTCTAGAAGGGCAGAAACTTCTAGAAAAATAGAAAATAAAACTGAAAGTAGAAAACAATATCCTCCATGTGGCATATGCAAGATAACCAATCACCTAGAGAAGGATTGTTGGCATCGTGGGAAACCAATGCCGCAATTGCAAAAAGGTTCGGACATTTCAAAAAAGATTGCAGAGTGAAGATCAACCATCGTGCAAACTTCTCTGAAGAAAAGGAAGGAGAATAATATATCTTCTATGCATCCTCACAAGAAGAATGCAAGAAGAAAGACGACGCGTGGTATCTCAACAGTGGCTGCAGTAATCACATGACAGGTGATCAAAGCCTGTTTAGCGACATCAACAAATCGGTTCGATCTGGTATCAAATTTGGAGATGGAACGATCGTGGAAGCGGATGGCAAAGGCACAATCACTGTCGACACCAAGATAGGAACTAAGAAGATACATGATGTTCCATTAGTTCTGATGCGACGAATTCTTTCGTCACAATCCGGCAAGTGCACCGGATCAAGTAATACCACTTGAGAGTGGGTATCGTTCCCTCGAGGAAAGGTGGATCAAGCAATATTCTTTAATTGGTTTCCTTAAGTAGATCCAAGTATCAATAAAAGGATTAATGTGAAAACTTAAAGAAAGAAGCAATAAAGAATCATACAACAACAAGAAAACATTTCAAGAAACACAATCTTTATTAACGAATTATCACTAATCAACAAATCAATTATCAGGAAAGAGGGAAATGCAAATGTAAGAAGCAAGATCAAGGAATTGGAGATATTCATCACTAACTTCATAAATCAGATTTTACCATTCAACTTCTGCAATTATTATCAAATCAAAATGAATCTTATTATAACTAAATCCTAATCTCTTAGTGATTTAGTTTCATCTTTATCATAATTAACCATCAATCTCTTGACTAATTAAACAAGAAAATAGATAATACACATATCTTGGTTTAAATCAACAACAATCAACAAGATTTCATGGAAAGAATTAATATGTCACATATTCAATCTCATACAACCCTATTAGATTATTAAAGATTCTAATGCATATTAAATCACATGCTCATCTCTAAGTCACATGAAGAAATATGGAATGATTCTTGAAACATGTTTGAATGCCTATTTTCTCAAATGCAACAATTCAAAACAAGAAAGATCTAATTACTCGTCAGCAATACAAATCTTTAAAGATCATGACAAAGAATCAAACTAGAAGCAAACCAATCATTTATGTGATGAAAATACAGATTCATATACATACACACTTATTCAATTCATCATCTCTAATGCAAAGAACAAATGTGAAGGATCATTCTTGAACACGTTCATGATATCAATATCAATGCAAAACCAGATTTTATGTCACCTATCCAATCAAACATCAATATTAACATTTCACAAACCATTTAATAATATATTTGAACCTC
The DNA here is from genome assembly GCA_036250425.1 of Stylosanthes scabra. NCBI lineage: Eukaryota > Viridiplantae > Streptophyta > Magnoliopsida > Fabales > Fabaceae > Stylosanthes > Stylosanthes scabra. The sequence continues at coordinate 30,786 of JASCZI010090972.1, forward strand.
ATAATCTAGAATAGAGATTAAACCAGGTTAGAATCAATTATACCTCTCGGTTGAACTTGATTCTTGAATTAATGAACAAGAAGAATCCTTTGGATTTGATGAAGAACATGAAGATTTTGAATGGAATGTTGGGTTAATCCATTAGCTTGGTGATGAATAGAGCTCCTCCTCAATCTCTATGGTGTTTAGCCACTCATGATCATGAATGACTCAAGGGAAATGATGAAGATGAATCTTGAATTCATTAGAACGATGAATTTTGAAAGTATGAATGTGATGAAGATGGTTCTTGAATGTATGAACATTCAAAGAACTAGAGACAGAAAGAGAGAGAATTCTAACTAAGATAGAGAGAGAGAGATGAAAACGGAATAATACTTCTTTGATTAATTGATTGTTACAACAAAAGCTAATCTACATCTAAGTAGAATAAAAAATTGCTATGAGAGAAATCTAGAAAACTAACTTGACTAATTGTCTAAGTGTGTGTAATTGGTGTCCTAGATTGATTGATTTCCACTTATTTGTAGATTAACATAAATTAAATGACATAAAATTTCACTTGAAATGAAATTACAAGTTGAATTTCAAATTCTGCATCAATACAGCAAACTCACGCCTAAGCTCCGAATCTGGCGCCTAGGCGTTGGCTCTGGACGCCTGGGCGTTGAGTTGTGCTTGCTTGATTTTGGCTTGGTGGCAACGCCTGGGTGCTAGTAATGGGCACCTGGGCGTTGGTGCTCTTGTCTTGGCTTGGTGAGCTTGTTGGCAACGCCTGGGCGCTGGTGATGGGCACCTGGGAGTCATCAGCTGAGACACGACATTCATTTAGACATCCTTCGCCGCATTACTCTCTGAGAATAATGCCGGTTGCTCAACGTGAACGCTCCACAACTTCTGTCAAAGGAACACGTTCCTTTCGCCGTGGTACGGCTAGTGGCTCGGTAAGGAAGCCGAGGAGTTGGGAACTCATTCTGCCATCCGAAGGCTGGATGTGCGATGCCGATGACGAAAAGGAGATTGGAGGGATGGATCCCTCTGAGAAAGGAGAGTCTAGTGAAGAAGATCCGGAAATGGAAGAAGAGTATCCGGAGGAAGCGGGTAATCCTGAAGATAGGGTTCCTGCTACACCTTCTCTGCCAATGGACATAGACGCAGAAGAGGATTTCCAATGTTACGTCGAAGAGCTGGGACGTGTTCCTGAACCTTCTCCTCTTCGTAGCAGTCAAGCTTCTGTTCCTGATGAGCCAGTGGAGGCAACTGATCGGCAGTTCGCCAGTCGTGACGGTCCAAGCTACGATGTATCCAGAGTTTGGCCGCCGCAGTCTTTGAGTCCGAGTTCTTAGAGTGCCTCGCTTGTTAGAACAATAGAGGCGTAGGTGTTTGATAGGGTTGTTTTTTAGTTTCTTTTCCTAGTCCCGAGTCCTAGCTTAGGAGACCTGTGTATGTGAGGTCAGGCCGGGAGAATTAGTTACAGTTTGGTATCTTGAGTCTGTAAGGATAGTGTAGTCGAGTGTGGTCTTATGTGCTCTATATACATATATTATCTTGGAATTTCTTCATTGAGGAAGGAATCGTTATATATAAAGTTGATTGATTATATTGCTTGTTTATAATGTTGACGCGTAACGCTTTTCACGACAGGCTGCTATGTAATAATATGGTCTTAAAGTTTAGAAATTTTTAGGTTAGGAAATGTGGCATTCCAATCGTAGGCGCTGTGCACGGTGTCGAAAATTGGGGTGTTACAGTTGTGGTATCAGAGCAGTTCGTCCT
>JASCZI010090973.1:881-19990 GCA_036250425.1 Stylosanthes scabra
TACTAGTCCAAAGAAATAATGCAAGAAAATAATATCACAATAATATTAAACAGACCTGGTGGTAGTTCGCACTAGTCTAAATAAATAATGCAAGAAAATAATATTAATGATATACGATAGTCAGAAAATAAAAGATATCTACCTTAATATTTTTATTACTTTTTTTCTTCCTCTTCCTCTTCTTTTTTTTTCTTCTCTCTTTTATTTTCTTTATTTCTTCTCTCTTTCTCTTTTTTTTTTCCTTCTTTCCGTTCGTTCAGCGCCTCCCCCTCCCCTTTTATAATAAAAAAATTTTACTATTTATCTAATATTTTATTATTTTATTTACTATACACTATTCATTATTTTATTATTATAGTTACTATGCATTATTATTCATTACCGACGGTTTGTCTTTTTTTTTTTTTTTTAAACCTTATTACATCAAATCTTATTGCGTGTATCATTTTAACATGGTATTGATATTAGAAAAAATTTTTATGATATAAACTAATTCACACATATAATATTACCTTATTTTAGCAAATAAAAGATAATAAAACAAATTATAATTTAGACAATTATTTTGGGATGTTATAATAATCATCAATACCGTATTCAAAATCACATAAAAATGTATATTATTTTTGAATTGTTGTTACATAATAATTTTACTAGGACAAAAAATCATAATTTGCACTATATTCTAAATAAGATCAATTTAGTAATATGTTTCTATGTTTCCAACAACCTATTGAAGAATATAATGCTTGAAACTTTAAAATAGTATATATCTTATATAAATTTTATGATATTCTTTTCATTGTATATCATCCCAAAAGGTCATTCTCAGAATTTTTAATAAAAATAAAGACTAATATAAAAGGACCATAAACTCATTCTTCAAACACATAAACCCTCTTGACTTACTATTAATTGATCATTGAGCACTTCTTTTTAGCATCAACATCATAATATATCATCATGTATTATATATCTAATACTGTACATATATGGTTTCTTCGCATTTTACATATAATTTAAATTCTATCCCTTAATATTCAATATAAAACTATATATTCAAGTAGCAAAAATAAGTATCTACCATAAGCCTCTTTTAAAACTAATAAGTATATTAGTTACAAAACAGAAACTTTACTAACATTCTATAATACTAGAGCCTGAAATCATAAATATGTACATAAAATATATGTATCTTATCACTATTAGTAGGGTTGCTCTTAAATTTCACATGCTTCCTTCATTAAGTCATATAATGCATTGTGACGGTCTTCGAAAGAACACCGAAAAATTCTCTTTTTACTCTTTCATCCTTGCATAAAAAATGATAGCATCTCCAAAATATCTCTTGCACAACCCCCAATTTCTTTAACTTATTATACACATCATTTTCAGAGTAAACTCGAATCCTACTTTGCTCCAGAAATGTAATCCCCCTTTCAACAACTTGAGTGTGAATTTTGGCAACTTGAATTTGTTCTTCAGCTATCATAACTTGTCTTTCAGCTAACATGAGTTATTTTTCTATTGTTTCTGCCTGTCTTTCAACAATATCAAGTGATCTATCATAATACTTATTTACATCCTTCAATGTTTCTGTTAATACTTGAATGCCCTTGCTCATTCTTTCCAAATCAGCTTCGAGTAAGCCACTCATTGCTGCTTTACGCTTAGCACCTCTTTGATTTCCATTAGGTCCATTGGATTGGTTAGAATTATCTATATCAGGACTATTCCCTGCAGCAACAATAGTTGAATGAGGAGTAGCTAGCCAATCATTTGATTCACTGTCAAGCTCTTAAAAATCATCATCATTAAGATTAGTTGTTTCCTTCATCATGTCCATACTTTTATTCATTTCTTTGGCACTCCTAGTAATATTTCTAATTGCTTTGTCTTGACCATATATAAAATATAGCTTGTAGTAATGCTTGATTGGTATTCGCATCCAATTCTTTGCCTCTGGTTTTGCCTACACAAAAATAGACACATAAACACTAAAATGATTATGTGACAAACATTTCAAATAGTAGCTGTTCACTTATACCTTACCTTTCGTTTTGTGTATCCTTTAAAAACAAAGAAAAACAAACAGAGACAATCATCTACCAAACCAAAGTTTACACACATGAATATAAACAATAAATTAAAAAAATGCTACTATATTAAAGAATCATGAAATCAAGTTTATCAAAGACTACGCAAAAGTTTTTCATGGCCATCTTGTAGCTTTATACATTAATATATAGAAGAATTAATTTTTTATCATACTCTAATCCCAAAAAATTGCTTGCCCTTATACATTTGTTAGTTCAAGAAGCATAAACTATTTATAAATTTGAATCCTAGCAAAAAGTTATGATAATCACTATATTATACACTCTTAAAGTTCATAGCAACTAGTAATGATATTAATTACCTTTATTAGTTCTTCCCAAACTTTAGATTCAGCCATAAAGATATTCGTGTCTAGATTCCATGAAAATCTACTTAATTATGAAAAAGATCATAGCACACTCCAAAGTGATCTTTCAATGTCTTCAACCTATTATTAAGATTATCTTTGTGAAGATGGTTTTCGAACGCAGCTTTTAGAGTTGAAAGAACATTGTCATATGCACTTGTAGTAAAAGTACCATCCACTCTATTTCCTTTGTCACATTCCTCAATCAAAGCATCGAGAAAAGCTGCATCCATTTCTTCTGTCCATCTCAAATTATCTTTCCTTGATGTGTCAGCTTGAGATGTTGTCTTCTTTTCCATTGAGATGTCTAAACCTTTAAAACAAACAAACAATAAATAGGATTCATATTTCTATGAAATAACTTTCAGCAGATCATAAATTAAAAATATCAGTAATGAATATAAGCCATTAATTAATCAAGTTTATTACCTTAATAAGTGATTCATACATTAGAGTTAATTAAATAAATTCTAAAATTTCATTGTCATCATGAGTAAATGTTTCAATTACATGTCGCACATACAAAATTTTCATGACTTTCACAATAGTCATGACTTTCATAAATTTCAAAATATATTAGTTTAACACATAATGAACATGACAGTCACAAATTGTGTTTAAATTCAAAATAAAATGTTCATTTTCTTAGTAGGGATATAGATTAGTCTTATTCTCCCATTTGACAGTCAATCCACATTTGGACTCCAATATTATTCCTAAGAGCTACTCCTCTTCTATAATTTTCATTTTGTTCATCTCTTTCCTCAATAATGCCTTCGGGATTATTATTTTGTAATTCACGATCCACTTGAACAATTAAATGTTGATCAGGATCTACACCCATCAAAAAGTTGTGTAGTATAATACATGCAAGGACAATGACAACCATATCATCTACGTCATACTATGGTTATGTACCACTTGCTATTATTGCAAACCTTTTTTTCAAAATCCCAAAGGACCTTTCAATCACATTTCGTAAGAAAGAATGACGGAGGTTAAACAATTCGTAAGCATTTTCAGGTTCACGTATAGCAAACTCCTTCAGATGGTACCTTACGCCTCGGTATGGATTAATTAGACAATGTTTAAGCATGAATCTAGCATCCCAAGGTAAAACTTTCCTAAACAAAAAGATTGTGTTACAAAGAATATAATTAAGATATGACGTTTTTATCTAATCATGTTAATGTTATTTTTTTAACGAACAAACCTCTTCGAATTGTGAGCCTATCATCCCTTGATAGTGCACTCTTAAGAACTTTTGAGTTGGAAGCTGTGCCTTCCCATCCGTGAATCTCATATCAAAGCCACACGCGGCGAGAACATTTTGAGTTGGCCATTCCTTTCTACCACGAAATCAAGGTTGATCAACTGTTGGAACTTTAACTCTGATATGCGTCTCATCAATGGCTCCAGCACAATCCTAAATGATATTACTTAATTAAAATAATCTAATAATTTTGTTGCATTCCATTTTAAATAACTATCTACCTAAATTATTGAACTAAGCATACCTTGAAATATGGGTAAAATTTATTGCTATGAAGAATCTCCGGTGGGATAGTTGTTCCTGAAGGTTGTGAAGAAATTCTTCTTCAAGTGAGATGACAACTCTTAAAACAGCATGGAAGTTACGACTAATTGTCTCCGGATCAGTGGAAGAAAAATGAAACAGTTCTATTTTTTAACATTATGAACTATAATATATAAGAACCTAGCAACTTGCTCCTCAACTATTACATGTATAGTACCCTTCACATAACCAGTTGTCCTTAAGTTCTCACATAACTCAACAAAGGCATGAGGTCCTATTATTCTTAAAATATCTCGACACCTATTGGTTTCATGCAACTGCTGCAACAAAGTGGCTCAAATTTGTTCTCTCCCAACAATATATCTCTTACGGGTTTTTCAATCCTATCGACCATCACTTTCAATAATATAACGTGTACAATGTAACATAATATTGCTATTGTGCAAACTCGCCTATTTCTCTCCCAATTCTCTTTAAAAAGAGTTAAGATATGTCTTTGAGCTTCAACAGTACGTCACTTATCATCTATAGGAGCGGCTAATTTATGATCTTTCTTTTCAGCGGCCAAGTTGAATATTTGAGGTAACAGAAATCATCGAAAAAGATGTGTTCCATGTCTTACTGATAATCACAATTGTGCAATCAAATACTCAAGATTCGAGTGAATATGATAAAATCAAAACAACATTTCTCATAACAAAATAACAAATCTCAATTTCATCATTCAACTTATTGTATATTCCTAAACTACAAAAGCAATCAAATGGATTCCAAATTTAAATTTTACAATGCCAATTTTAGTGTACTGCTTTTTTTATTTGATCAGGATGGAATTCTATGTTGTATTTGAGCTTTAGATAAAATAAGATAGGATAGACAATTACAAAATTACAATTTCATCAAGTATAGAACCTAGAGAATTAGACGGAAAAAACAAGCATGATGATAGAGAAAAAGGTTCTCTAATGGTATGATCGTATAATCAAAGAGAGAGTTCAGTGTACTTACGGGTCACTATAGTTTCTAGCTCTATCAGAATGAACACAGGAACATCAGCTTCAGAAGAAAATTATTGTATTGCATTTATATTTACTATCTGAGTTATAAGAAAGAACATGTTAAGATATGATCTCACAAACTTTGTATTTTTAAAAATAAAGTAAAGATAACAACTTTACATAAATTAAAGCAAATCTTTTCTTTGCATTTTACTGTCTTTAGCAATGTGAATTGATGCCAATTTACATCATTTATTTAGTGTAAATACCTTTGTATTTAACTTAATGCGTCTTAGAACTTCAATGCACAAGAAGAGAGAACTTTTATTCAGTTTCCATTGTGCATATGAGAATAATTGGCTCACCTTTTCAATATTGACACTAAAATGTTAGCTTCATGACACCAATAAGAGTCACCAACTCTTCTTGTGAGGAAACCACAACAGCCAAACAAAAATACACATTCACATACCCAACAGATTCGCACATCCAATGATATGTGTAAGGCACTATTTTAAACACTATCCAAAACAAGGCTATATCTATTCCCGTAAGCTGTAATTCTATTAAACCAAAGTCCCAAATAATAAATCAATATGTAAAGAGCAGACTCTAGCCAACTGAAACACCAATGCAAAAAAAATGGTCATGTTAAACAGAGAAAAAAAATTATTAAGATAAAAACATTGGCAAAAAGGAATTATGAGAAAGAAAGTTTTACCCACAACCAAGACAACCAACACACAAATTACGCTCAACCTTTTCTCAAATTAACAAAGCCCTAAATTTTTTCTTCCTATGAACACTATTTTTTTGCTTGTTATTGAAAGAAAACTGCATGGCTATTTTTATAACATACCATTATTGACATAAAAACAGAATGCCATCATTGCTAACTAAAACACGAAAAAAGTCACCAAGACAACATTCATACTGAATAAGTGATTTCACTTGTGAAGAACAAAATGAAAAAAGAAGAAGAAATTAATAGTTTTTAAATCATACATCTTGTTTGCATGAAGTCAGAACATCTAAGATAGAGGAGAAATGTTCCTTGATTTGAGAAGAAAAAGAGAAGAAGTGAGAGAGAGACCTAGCTTGTTACAAATTTGGGGAAGATGAAGAATGTATTCTTTTACTCATAGTTTTTGATATCGGATGGCGGCAAATGGTGGAGAGCCAAATATCTGCCATAAAGTTATGGCGGATGGCGTTGTGAGAAATGGCGGATTACCTAAAAATACATGTATATGTAGGAAAAAATATGCAGAAAATACTGTACATGTAGTAAATTTTAAACATAATCAATATAAGCAAATTTCTATTCATAAGGCATGCAAATAATCCAACAAATTCAGCAGAAAACCAACCAGTAAACATCTCAGCAAGTCATAAGTCATAAAACACCAAAGAATATAAGACATAAATACTAAAAGGAATCCTAATTCTCATCAACTTGATCCAAATCAACATGATTATGCTGCCCCTCCCCCTCATCCTCTTCTGATTCAGTATCATTAAATTGAATTCCCTCTTCTGCTTCTTCTTCTTCACTTTTTGAATCATCTGAATCTTCAAATTTTGGTTCTTCATCTTCAGTAATTGATGCCCTTGCCTTTTTTGAAGCATTTGAAGAACTTGGTCTACCCCTTCCAGCTGCAACTTCTTTTCTTTTTCTACTTTGTTGCCTACCCCTACTACTCTTAGTATTCATTGTAGGATCATTTCCCCCCATTGCTTCAAAAACAACATTGCAAGTCAATGTTGCATCACCTTCATGAACCAAATCATCCCTTGCATCATCATCATCAACATCAACATTGGCATGATCATCAATCGCAACTCCAACTTCTCCAATCAACTACTCATTACACTCATCAATATCATTGAGTGAAATAAGATCAACTTCATCTTCAAGATTATATCTTTCAATGAGTTGTTGGTTATATTTAATATATAACAAGCTCTCCATCCTTTCATGATCAAGTCTATTCCTATTCTTAGTGTGAATCTGAAACATTAAAATCTTAGTAACTTAATTACTTTATAATTTCATGGTTTTCAAATTCTAATGAGATAACAAGAGATTTTACATGCTCAAAAATGCTCCAGCTGCGCTCACATCCAGAAGTACTACAAGTTAAGCTCAAGATCCTGATAGCAAGATCACACAAGTTTGGAGTTTCACGCCCATATGATTGCCACCCGAATGCTATAAAATCCAAAATAATTTTGCCTTAAAGTCTAAATTTCTAACCAAATCAGCAAAACATAAGAAAATTAATTCGAATCTTACTTGGCGATATATTTTTGCGTTGACTCTGTGCAAACTCCGTCTTAAAAAGACCATACTTGCGTTTGTACTTGTTTTGCTCCTCCAAAATCTTTTGTCACTTCTCCTGACTAGGCACCAATCTAGTGATGCACTCAAGTCACCCTTTTGTAACCTCCAAATCCATCTCAATATCAGAATTATCATAGAACAAATCTGGGTTCAAAAAGTGACCAGCGGCATTCAACCGGCGATGTAGTTGGCAATTCTATCTATTATAAATTATCTTAAAAACCTCAGTGTCTTTGCTCTCGTCACTAAATGTCTTGCTGATGCATTCTTTCGCCTTCTTCATTACTTCATAAATATAACCCATTGCTGGTTTCCTCTCCTCGTCAACAAGCCTAAGCACCCGAACAAGAGGACCCATGATCTTGAGGCTGTACTTAACATGATTCCAAAAACTTGCATCACCACAATCTTCGTTACTTCCTTTCCCTTTGCCTCTTTAGACAATTTGTTCTTGACCCATTCCTCCAAGGTATACATTCTTCTCAAATTTCATTTCTCCTCATGGAGCATCTCTAAAGAAAGATAAGAAGTTGCAAAGCGGGTGACCGCATGCCTCACCAATTCCTTATTATTGGTGAAATGTCTTAGCATGGATAATGTGCTAGAATGAATATAGGTGAAGCTAACAATGGAAATTGCTCTTTTTATAGTGTTCTTCATCAAAGGCAGCTTACCAATGTCTTCCAGCATAAGATCCAAGCAATGGGCAGCACAAGGGGTCCAAAATAAATGGGGTCTTTTTATGCATTAGCATCTTTCCAGCCAATACATAGTTGCTCCCATTGTCGATCACAACTTGCACAACATTCTCTTCCCGAATTTCCTCAACAACTCCATCCAAAAGCTCAAATATCTTCTCACCAGTCTTGACAAAATCTGATGCATCAACGGACTTCAAAAACATTATCCCAGCGGGAGAGTTAACCAGAAAATTAATGATGCTCCTTTGCTTCTTATCCATCCAAGCATCAGACATAATGGAGCAACCATGCTTTTCCCATTGCTCTTTGTGATCCTTTAACAATCCTTTAGTGTACTTCAACTCATCGTTAAGGAGAGAAACCCTCATAGCATGATAAGAAGGAGCGGATAAATTGGGACCCAAATTGTCCAATAGCTTCTTGAAAGCTCTTCAACCTCACCGGATTCAATGGAATCCCAGCTTGGTAAAACCATCGTGCTATATACCGATGAACTCTTCGGACAGCCTCCTTATCGCACGCTTCTTCAATGTTCTGCTGCCTCGCCTTCTCTTTTCTATTCCTTGCAATGGAAGATTCAGGCTTTCTGACAAATAAATTCATTGGGCCTCTCACAGAACTTGCTCCCCCTGTAGAAACAGCCACTGGAGTTGGTTGATAAAATTCTTCAATTCCATGAGCACTTTCCGAACGTGCTTGAAATCCCAAACTATCCAAATCAAAGTCCCTAAGATTGCTAGTGCTATCCCCAGTGTTGGCTGGTGTTGCATTTTGTCTTCCTCGACCCTTTTTCTTCAATCACCTCTTTTGGTGATTCTTCCTTTCGTAATATTTCCACAAAAATTACAACTGGTGTTGTTGGTACTTCCCTCTTCGACAGGAGTAACATACTTCCAGCTTGGGTCTGCTCTATTGGATGGGGCAGGGGCAGTTGGTTCAGCAGAGCAGAGGCAGGGGCAGGAGCAGGGGGAGGGGAGGAGCACGGGAAAGGGCATTGGCATTAGACCGACGAGCTTGCCTTGAATTGGACATTCTGAAAATTGTTATGTGTTTTGAAAGGGAAGAGAATGGGAAAAAAATTATATGAGTATGAGGAGAGTGAGCAGAACAGAAAAGTCTAAAATATTAGGGAGACTGGGAGAGTTACAAATCGGAGATGATAAGGGAATGATAAGGGACGAGCAGAGGGGCGGCAAGGCGAGCAACAGGGGCGGCGCGGTGAGTAGCAGAAAGCACAGCAGTGTGGCATGAGTAGCAGAACAGAGATGGAGAGAAAGATGAGATAGGGTAGAGAAGGAGAGGTTGTTAAGAAGAGAAGTGAGTGTCGAGGGAAGAGAAGAGGATGAAGGGGAAGGTTTATCTTGCAATTACGGTTTTTAAAATTACAAAAATAACCCTTTTTTAAAAAAAATTACTGCAGAAACCGCCATTTCCGCCAAACAAGTAACGTACCGCCATGGCGACTCTGCCAATGAGGCCACCGCGAAAACACCGTCGCGGACACCTCTGAATGGCGGTAGGCTCAAAATCTGCCACACAATTGCGCCATGGCGTCACCATAACCGATATTTAAAAACACTGATTTTACTTTATTTTATTTGAGGGTAATATGGGAAAATCAAATAAATGGCACACTTCCCTTCAGTTTTCAGTCTCCAAGTGAAGAAAATTTTCTGGTGGGACCCACCTTGTTTTTTATACGGTTCAACTATTCCTCTTTGGTTTTCTTTTCAAAACAAAAAACGGAAAATCCAAGTTTTCCTTCTCACTTCCTTCCTTTCCTTTTCTTTCCCCTCAGTTTGACTCCAACCAAACAACCCCGTAGGAAAAAATGTTGAAAGAATATGCATGTATATAGGACGAGTGGTCTTTAGTAGCATAAAATAATCAAAAAATTATTTTTTAAAGTAAAAAAAATAGTTGATGCAATTAAGTAGTTAATGTGACTATTAAAATGTTTGGCGATTAATTTGCCTGATAATTAATTTTTTCAAGGTTCAATTTGTTCACTAATTAATATCTTTGAAGATGAATATGGCCAAAATTATGTTGTTGTTTTATGAATATATTTGTATACTTGTGCACGTGTCAATTAACGGCTAAGTCATCCAGTTAACGTGCCACATCAAATAACTCTGTTGGGATTTGATAGAACGAAGTGTCATGGGAATCAATTTGACTTATAAAATAACAAGTCGGGAATTAAAATGTAATTAATTTTAATTGGGAACTAATATATCTAGTTTAAAATTTTCTGGGAACCAAAAGGAATATATACTATTTCTTGATAGAAAATAAGTAAACATAGGGAGTAAATGGAGAGAAAGTAAAGAAGAGGAAAGAAATTGAGTGGAAGTTTAATTTTCCTCGAGTTGTTTAAACAAAAAAGAAATTAATTTTTTTTCATTTTCCTTCACCAAAGGTGAGAAATTTTTTAAGTGGATCTTATTAGATTTTTCATTTTCCCTCTATATTTCTCTTCTAATTCCCTCTCTCTCACTAATTTTCTCTCCACTTTACCTATAAACAAAGATTAAGAGTAATTTTAAAAAATTTAAAAAGCTTAACCACTTTTTAAAGGTCATCGCATTACTAAATGCAACTTTATTTTGATCAGTTATTAATATACATAGGAGTATAATTGATGTTTAAATAGAAATAATAAAAGAATGAAAAGTTACCTAAACAAATTATTTTGATGAAAAAAATTATCAAATTGTTCTAATTATAAAATTATGTTCTTTTGTTCTAAAATCTTTTTATGTAATCTGTCGCAGTGGCAGCCTAATATGTATTGTAAAAAATAAATCCAAACTACAATGATTCATACGTATTGAAATAAAAACTGTGATAGAGAGAATTAAAACTTAATCTTAATTATAGACCTAATACTTAAAAAGTAAAGAATTCAATCATAAATATTATTTTTAAAAATATTAAAAATATAAAAAATATAAAAATTTTTCTAAATAGAATTATATTGATAATTAGGATTAAGTTTTATACCTCCCAATTATTTTTCTTGAAATAAATAGAATCCATGGAAGATTAAATACAACGTTCCGAGAACTGAACCAAACCAGTCGAACTGTTTAGTCCTGTTTGCTACCAAAAATCGTAAAAAAGAAATCGCTACAGAACCGTTGAACCGACTAGATTCCAAGCGGTTGGATTGAACTGGGATCTGGCTAGTTATGTTAAATACTTAAATCCAAAAAAAATCGAATTTAAAAAATAATAACAGTTCAGTGTTTTAGCTGCCACCGTCGTACCACCGCCAGCTCGCCTATCGTCCGTCGGCCATGCGCCGCCTTCTCTTCCACCGTGTCTCCTTCACTTTCGCCGTGTCTCCTTCTGCGGTGCCACTTCTTGGTCCGACGATCTAAAGTTTGACGAGGCCGTGAAGATGAGAAGATGAAGATCGACATAGGGAGGAGGAGCAGAATGACATTCGCGTCACCGAGAGAGAAGAAGATGAAAGCTCCTTCTAGAAGTGGTGGCACGGTAGTGAAGTTGTGAAGGGATGGAGGCTAAGTGACAAGTGATTAGGATTTTTTTTTTTTTTTGGGACAAGAACAAGTGATTAGGATTCAAATTAGTGATCCTAACCCAACCTTCTTTTTTGGGCCTTTTTAGTGATAAGGTTTATTTGAAGTAATTTATAATTTTGAGGGCCATCACTGCAAATTTTTAAAAGATTTTGGGTCAGCCTACCTTTTTTCTTTTCATATTATAATACATATTACCTAATACTTTAATATTTATTTTAGTTTTAATGTTTTATGTTTCAATTCAATCATATTATGAAATGAAAATTTCATTTCATTAAAAAGAAATTCCATAAAAAAGTACAAAATCTTTTCATGGTATTCAAATGAAAGAATGTCTAAAATTACTTAAAATTAACAAAAATATAATATGTACATTAAAACTTGGTCATTTTATATTTTTGTGTATTTATTTATATTAATTTACATTTCAACTAAATAATCAATTATTGTAATAATTAAATCAATGATAATAAAAATGTCAAAGTAATAATAGATTAATAATTAAATTTTTCTATAGTTATATGATAAAATATTTATATGATATATCATATACATATTTTATTTTAGGTTTAATTATGATGAAAGTCCTTATAGTTTCACTAAATTTTTAATTAGGTTCCTATAATTTTTTTCTTTCATACTGTTTTTAATTTTGTAATTAGGTCTCTATCATGACAAAAACATTATAATTAACGAAATATATCATTTCTAAGTTGAAGATATCATAAAAATTAATGGCTAGCTCCTTAAAATATGACATTTCTCTCTATTTTAGAATGACAAAATAACACTTTCTTTCTTTTTTAACATACATTGAGCTTTTAATTTATGCAAGTTGAAAATATTCTAAAAGATATAGATGATAAAAGTGAAGAAAAATATATTTAGGTGAGTATAAACCTTACATAAAGTGTAGAGTACCTGAATAATAAAAAATTCACAATTTATAAATTTTTTTTAACGTTTACTGTTAATAGAAACTTAATTACAAATTTAAAAATAATATAGGGACTCAATTGGAAAGAGATAATGGTATAAGGACCTAATAAAAAATTTGATGAAATTATAAAGACTAGTAGAGTAATTAAATATTTATTTTATACGTTATTTTATTATAAAACGATTATTCTAGTTAAATCCGGCCAAATTAATTGAACCTTAAAAACATCTAATTGATAATTCAAGTGGTTCAATGACCGATTTAGTTTTTAAAACCTTGATTAAATAAATAAAAAAGTGAAACATCAGTAGTCTTTTAGAAGTTAATATTAAATTCACGACGACAAAAAAAAAAGGTTAATATTAAATCAATATTTTAGTGCATGCGGTAATATCTTCATTATTATCCATTTCTTAAGAGATTGAATTTTATTGGTTAAAATAAATAATTAAGAATTGATAAATATCATAAACAGAAATTAAAAATGAGATATTAGTAAATAAGAATACACTATATTTTAAAGGAAAAATAATTGAGGAAAACACGGCATGATACTTCATTTTCATTAATTTAGTTGTTATCTAAAATGAATAAATTAAAAATAATAGTTGAATTAATTTTTAATTAATATGGATTAATTTTATTAAATTGAAATAAGTAACTAAGAATTAATAACTGATTAGAGAAAAATATTTGCTAACCAATATTTTATTGACTAAAACCACCAAAACTTCCATTTTACAGTTGAATGCTTACAAAACAACGCTATAAATGCTTATAAATACTTTTCTTTCATGATATGTGATATCATTTATTTTTATTCCTTAATCGTTTCAATAAGATATAATTTATTTTCCTTTATAATGTTTCAATAATTAAATGTACATTTCATTTTTTTAAACTGAATATGGTACTCACTGCGCTAATGTGTAATAAAATTAAAAAATGAATAAAAGAAAAATAAATAAGTAGCATATAAAAATTTGTTAGTAATAATTAAAATCAAGATATAACAAATAATAAACTTCGAATATTATATATTTATATGAAAATATGAATGTTATATGTATAAAATTTGAAATGTTATATGCATAATACGATGAATGTTATTTCATGAATAGATATAAGATTTATAATTTTTAAATATTGGAAACAAATAACATTAATAATACACTATGTATATACATTTATAATTTCGTGGATATAACATCTACAATTTTTTATATATATAAAAAATATAAAAAGAAAAAAATAAAGAATGAATATGAAAAAAATTTAAATAGCACTAAATAAAAAAATTATAGACGTTAATATTTGGGGTGAAAATATAAAAAATATAAAAGTTGAATTTTAAAATATATTTAGTTGTTTAATAATAATATTGCATTAATGAATATATGTTAGTATTAAATAATATCAATAATATCATTTGAAAGAGGTATCTTTTATAATTAAGAAAGATATAAAAAAAAAACTTCCCAAATTTAATTCAACTTCGTAATAGAAAATTTTGATTGCTTTTGGTCAGTAAAATTTTTTATTATTTTTGGTCAATAAAATTATTGGTGATATTAAATAAATAAGTAAATAATTCACTGTGAGTAAGAATGCATTTATTTTGAAAGAGAAAAATGAGTGATGAAGACATCACATGTCATACTTATTAATTGCTCTAATAGTTTGACAGTTAATAATTTAATTAAAAAAGACTGGTACGTTGTTTTTTTTCTTCTAGAAGTAATGTATTGTAATTAAAATGATTAAAAAAAATTTAAATTAAAAGAAAAACATTTATTAATCAAAATCAATACTTTATAGATTTGACCTTACTTTATATTGCTCATGTGAGATAGTAACACACTAACAGATACATATATAACGCCATATTTATGATAACAAGACCTAATTAATTCTATTATAATTAAAATATCATATATTAGGTTAATTTATTTTTGTCCCACCCTATAAATAAATTGAACAATAAGCTGAATTATTCATATAATCATATTCTTTTAAGAAAGCAAAACGGTTAATGTGCATCTTTGGCTGAATGGCTACTAATGCTGCTCCAAAATTTTTATTATGCATTTTTCTCATGACTTTACTTTTCACTTCAGGTAATAAAATTTAGGGAAAGTCTATGATGAAGATACTAAAGTATCTTTTAATAAGGATATTAAATCTTGATCGTTGATTTGTGTTATTAAAATCTGATGTGCAATTAAAGAAGAAAGAGAAACTTCCAAATATAATAATATCCTCATCAAAAGACACTTAATTGTCTTCATGGTAGAATTTTCCTAAAATTTATCTTAAATCTTAATATTAGGAATCAAACTCTTGTTTTTTTTTAGTCATATATATAAGCTCTAATTCCATGATATGAAATAACTTATATTATAATTTTAAATATCAGGTTAAGACATACACCTATAAACCAAATAATGCTGTCTAAATTTTGTTTCAGATTTCATTTTTATTACCTAACTAGAGTACTTGTTTCAACTTTTTCTAAGAAAAAAAATAATTTTAATTTTCATGAATTAAAAAGAAAATTTATAAAATAATAAAAAAACATTTAAAATTATATCTATTTCAAACTATTTTTAAAATCGCTTTAAGATAATAAAAAAAAAAACTTTTAACCTCTCCTAAACTACATAAAAGAAAATTTAAGTTGTTTGAAAATTAGCTAGAGAAACAAATACATCCTAAAATGATGAGAGGATCTTAGAATTCTTACTCCGAGATTTCAATTATTATTTTTAAAAATTTGTACAAATATATTATTGTGTTACGCGCACATTTCACATCGAAACGCATACATTTGGATTCATCATAAGTAATTTCTAATGGAATTAATTGTTGTGTTTATTATTATTATTATTATTGCAGAGGCAAGAAGTGGCACAATGTATAAGACGAAGAGTACTATAAACATCTCTTGTGAGCCATGGAAAATAAAGTGTAATAATGTTGATTGCAAGAAATTATGTTTGGCTTTGAAATTCGGTCATATATTATTTTATAATTAAAATCAATCAAGATAAAAACAGTGAAATACGGTATTTCGCATTTTTTTGGCATATCGAATAATTATCCTATATCATAATAACTTAAATGTTCTTCTAATTATGTATTCCCTTGTGAAAATAAGTGACATCATATTTATGAAATAAAAATTATCAAAGTTATGCTTTAATCTCAATATGATTATATTAAGAAAGCTAAATTTTTATTACTCCTTTATCATCTAAAATATATAACATTCATTTTCTATACTAATAATATAACCTTTTTACCGGGGACTTATGTATTAAATATTTTTTAGGCTTTTACATGGGACTTATCCTGAATGTAGAGTATCCGAATTAGCTTTGGTTGTATCCTGGATGCAAATTGCAAAGGACCCAAGATTTCTTTTTCAACCTATCATCAACTCACACTAAAATAAAAATAAAAAATAAAAAAAAAAACTCACATCCTAGCCATATCTTTGAATACATTGCATCCGAGATTCCGAGGTGCAATTGGGTTACGCCCTCCCTTCTGTATATAGGCGCATGATTTCGTGCTCCCAAGCAGTTTGGACTAGATTACCAAAAAAAAAAAAAAGTAGTTTGGACTTTTACCAGTTTTTATTAATAAAAAAGCACAGATTTATAATTAATAATACAGATAATATAATTAATAAAAAATAATGAATTTTTATTTAGGTTAAAAATTTCATTTAAATTTTAAAAATAAAATATTTTAGTTAATTATAAAAAGACAAAAATATTTTTCAAGATTAGCATTATTTAATTGTTTTAAAGAGTAAAAATTTATATTTGAATTTGAAAAGATAAAATTATTCATTTTAAAAATTAATAAAAATAAAAAAAATGTCTTTTAGTATTAATGTTGTTTAAATACATTAAAAATTAGATATTTGAATTAAAATTAATCTATGTGTATTATTATACATTTTCATACACATCTTGTCTTTTTTTATTCTGATTTCTGTGTTGAGATACACTATTTTTGTGCTATATGTAACTGTTTATGTGCTATCGTATGTTATATTAATGTATTTTGTTAATTTTTCTATGATGATATATGTTTAAATTTTTTGTATTGTAAATGAGATGTATTGAGGTGTACAGTGATACACGTAGCATTACCGTTTGAATTAATATTATAGAAATTAAAATTCCATATTTAAAATGTCTTTTTATGATTAGCGTTGTTGAATGGATTTAAAGTTGAAATTTAAAATTGATTTTAAGATACTATAATACACTTTTAGATAATTTTAAAATGAAAAAATACTATACAATTAAGTTTATTTTATTGAATTAGAAAGAAAAAAATTTGAATTTAGTTTTATGAGAGTTAAATACACTATTTAGTATTAATTTAAAAAATAAATGTTATTTTAGAGTTTAGGGTTTAAACTTGCTAAAAACTAAATAGTAAATACTCAAACCACTTATCATCAGATTTTATTTTTGTTCTTTTAATTTATTTTTATGATTGATAATAAATGGATTGAGTTTTTAGTCTTTAGCTTGTTTATTCTTCTGAGTTTATAAAAAGAAAAACTTGCTAAACGTAGTTCACAAAAATAAACATGATTATATAATAAGGTAGGTTCTTTGTAAAGACTATAAAACCTAATAAGGCGACCTATTTATATATATTATATATAAATAAATTTTTTACATTAAAAATATATAATTTTGTTAAATTTTAAATGAAGAGTCATATAATCTATAATTAAACTTATTAAATTTGGTTTTATTAGAGTTATATATGCTATTTAATATTAAATGTATATAACAATTTTTTTTTTCAGGATTAGGGTTGTTTAAATGAATTAGAAAATAAAATTTTAAAGTTTAAAATCCTTAAATACTCTTATAGTTAATTTTTTTATCACTAATTAAAAATTTTTCCCTTAATATAATTTCACAAACATTTCAATAACTGATAATATTTTTTACTAATTAACTAATTATTTTTTTATTTTTTAAAAAAATGCGAAAAGCGGCTGGTAGGCTAACCCACCTCGCCATGCCGAAACCCGCAATTAGACGGGTTCATATATTATCGCGATCTTGAAATCTTAGGTCGACACGCCATTTTTGGCGAGCTAAGCGGGCTAGGCTGGTGAGTTTTAGCTTGTTTGACACCCATATCTATTAAATTAAATAAAAAAATATTTTTCTTAAATTAGTTTTCAATTTATTTATTTATTTTGTTATTATCATTATTCATTATATTTTTTCAGTGGCCATTATCATTATCATTATCATTATCATGTTCTTGTATTATTATTATTATTATTATTATTTTTTTTTTTTAGTAGTACGTTGGTGTATTATTATTATTATTATTATTATTATTATTATTATTATTACACCCAAAAGAATTAAAATTATTATCAGTTTATCAAAATATG
Organism: Stylosanthes scabra; assembly: GCA_036250425.1. Classification (NCBI taxonomy): domain Eukaryota; kingdom Viridiplantae; phylum Streptophyta; class Magnoliopsida; order Fabales; family Fabaceae; genus Stylosanthes; species Stylosanthes scabra. The sequence continues at coordinate 18,860 of JASCZI010090973.1, forward strand.
TCCGAGCATATTATTATTATTATTATTATTATTATTATTATTATTATTATTATAGAAAAAGTTATTATTTATTAGAAATATATTTTAAAAGTCAAAATTAATATGTTTATATATTTATGAGAAGAATTTCTTTCTTTGTCCTTATTAAATGTCTTATTGATTGCTTCATGATTCAAATAATTTATTTATATAATTATTTTTTATTTAAATTTTACGGACGACTATAATGATTCAAATACTTTTACAACTTTAAAAATTTTAAATGAATATTGATTCATCAAACTTCTAGGAATGAGCTACCATATATGTTATGCAAACGGTCCCTTTGCCTTCATGAAATTCAAGGCTTTTGGAGGAGCAACGAGGGCTATTGAAATGTTGAATGATACTTCTTAGAGTGGTAAAAAGTTGTATATTACCATGTCCAAATTCAGAAGAAAAAGAGAGACAAATAGGAGGACACAAGGGTGGGTGAGTCAGGGAATTCAAGGACAGAAGACTATAAAGAAATAGGTTCCAGTAAATACTACGGGAATAGAAGAAAACAATGAGGGGTGAAGCAATTCAAAACTAAACCTCCTATTGAGAATCATGTAAAGGAAGTGGAAGCTAAATGGTCTGAAGAACAAAGGCATGTAAACCATGATTACAATATGCATGCCAAGTTTGTGTAATTAGGTTTTGATGAATGACAACCATTGTGGAGTTGATAAACAACCACCAAAAGTTTGAGGATTCACTTGAAAGCAAACAACAACAACGACGAGAAAACAAAGTCCACAAGATTGAAGACTTTAGAGTCTAGGACTTAGGTAAAAATTGTTGTCAAGAACCAAATACAATATCTCTCACACACACTCACTAAAATTCTTTTTAAAGAAATGGTTTTACAACAACTATAGACGTACAATAGTCGTACATGGTTTCAAACTTGTTTTTCATGCTATATTTAAGTAAGAATCAATTTGATATGTTTTGATATTGATTCTTACATGTTTAAAACGTTTAAAAGACATAAAACCTTAAGGTAATCGATTACCAAAGGTTGAGAATCGATTACCAAGTGTTTGAAAACGTTTTCTTGGTCAAAACCCTATGATAATCGATTATCAAGAGTGGATAATCGATTAC
>JASCZI010090974.1:9332-22460 GCA_036250425.1 Stylosanthes scabra
GAATTCTTTTATTTACAAGTGAACTTATATGTTACACCTAAAAAATATCCTAGTTGGCCAATTGAACCATATTCCACTTTTCAGTTTTCACACATTAAAAAGGAAATAAAATTAAATTAAATAGGAATAGTATAGAAGGGACAGAGTAGTGAGGCTGCCCCGTGATTTATAAATATAATAATAATGAAATGCATGGACAGCATGCTTTAATTTATATAAAATAATTCTAAAGAATTCAAGAAAAGAAATAAAAATATATAAAAAACTATAGAGTTATAAAGAAGAAGAGAATTATTATAATTAAATAATGGGTAATGCTATTTGAATAAGTGATTTTGGGTAATCAAGTTCAATCAAGTAATTTATTTCTATGTTAAATTGAATATTATTTCAGTGTCAAATAATATAAAAAGTTGCACATAAATAAAATTCTATTTGATATTAAAATAATTTTCTATTTAATATAAAAATAAATGACTTGATTGAATTTGATTGTATTTAATTGGTTAAAATTACTTCATCACATAAAATTATTGTTAAATAATAATAGTGTATGCAACATGTTTAATGCTAATTTTCTAATAATGTATGCATTCCCACAGACTCAAAACCCAAACCAAATTTGGCAAAATAAAAGGGTATATATGCCCTTCCATTTCCCTAAAAATGTCTTGTCAAACACCAACCATTATTTGAACAGTGTGAATGAATGAGTGGCTTAAAGAGAAAGGATCCTTCTTTGGGGGAGTAGCTAGTGAGTGATGAATAATGAATTATTATGAATGAATGAATGAATGAATGGAGGATGAAGAAGCATGCTTTTGTTACCATAACAAGTGTGACACTTTTCTGCTCTGGGAAAAAAGCCAAATTAAATCCTTTTTTGGTGTCAAAACCTCAAGCGTCAAGCCCCTATAATGCATGCCTGTACTTAATTTGTTTTATCATTGGCTTAATTTTAATTTTAATTTTAATTTTAATTTTAATTTATTTATATATAAAATTATCTAATGCCGAAAGACACTCTTTTCTTTGATTGGTTTGCTGTCTTTATATGCTATTCTCTCTAAATTAAAGCCCCTATAGAGATACTTTATATTTTATTGCTCAAATTCTTTTATATCTTTCTGGTATTATATATACATATCATAAATTAAATTTTATAATCAATGAAATAGTATTATCTCTAATTATATATGTATATAGTATAAATTAATTATTAGAGACAATATTATTTGACATGGCCCTAAAAAGGTAAACCTACATTTACGGCAATGTGCTAAAAGAGCCAACATAAAGTCCTAGTTTCCGGCCTATGACTCGTGTAACCTACAGGGATATGCATGTATAAGCCTCAAATTTGAAAAAGAAACAAATTTTGAACACAATTCTCTATTTCTATTTTATATATATTTCTTTAGGTTTATTATTCATGTGCTGTTGCACCTTATCATATTTTGTAACACTTCCTCTCTAAAACAAGTATTATTTTACTGAAAGTATAAAATTATAGATATTATGTTAAATAAAATAATTTTAAATTATATATTATATTTTTAATATTATTCTAGAAAATAACAGAGTTATCAAAATTAAAAATTACCTTAGATATATTTCTTATGTTGAAAAGGGATTTATTTAGTTAATGATGTATACTACAATGAAGAGAAAAAATGGTGACGAGATAAAAATTAAAGTTATAAAAAGTTAAATTTTATTTTTAAAAGTGTGTTATTTAATTTTTATTAATTTTTTAAAATAAAATTATGCCTACATCTTCATTCTCTCTTCGCTCAATCTTCTTTCCATTTTAGAATTGTCCTTAGTTAATACTACTTTTAAAAAATTTATATATATATATATATTATATATATATATATATATATATATATATATGTTAATTAGAATAAATTTAGATGTATATATATTTATGCATCAATTCATATATTTTTACATTTAATAGACTTATGTATCAAGCACAAAAATAATAAAATCTAACATAAAAATTTTGAATACAAAAATAATAAAATCTAAACATAGAATGAATATGGGTGTAGACTTAGCATTACCCTATTAATTAATCTGTTAAAAGGAGGATGCAATGGCAGGTGCATTATTATTCCCATTTAAACTTGAGAGAGTTGGTTGTATTATTAGGTTCAAACATTCATGTATCAATCTCTCATTAGCTTGTTACTTTGTGTCCACCTCCTCCTACTTAGGGATTTGATTGCTATAGTTGCCATAGTGAGCTACATGTCTCACTAGCCTCTAACTTTCTCACGACGGAAGAGGGATTTTTTCCAAAACAATAATATCCTATATATAGATCATATATTTAACACCCAATAGATAATTAACTAACAAAGCCAAAAACTTTATAACTTGAAACTTGGTACTTAATTTTCAGAGTGCCTTTATAAATCTTGCCACGTTTTATTTCTTGCTATTTGAAAAAGATTATATATATACTGTTAACTTTTCTCCTTAGCAGGTCAAGTTGCCAACTTGCCATGGTGAAATGATCCAAATGACACCCGTTTATAATAGGAATAATTCTATTTTTTAAAATTAGCAACTAGTATATAATACATATTGAAATATGAAACATATATTAAAAATAAATTAAACTACATATATATTTTGTATTTCAACATGTATTATATATAATGGCTGATTTTGATGTACACCTAACATAATCAAAATTAAGAAGTAAATTAAGTGAAAATGAATAGAGGTTACTTTAATTTATTCTAGTCCGATATATAAATACATTTGTTTTTTCCTTATTCCAACTCTCTTTTTGTATTGTTTATTACAGTGAGAATATATGTGCCATTTAAGGAGTCATACCCATAAATGAAATTTTATTTTCTGTATAAAGAAAAGTTTAGCGCCAGCACATTCTTATATAAACTTGTAAATACTGAAAAAAAAAAATATAATTGGTCCTGTAATATTGCTATTCTCTTTATATATTAGGCATTAGGCATATATATATAAAGAAGCATAGCTTCAAAACAAAAAAGCAGCACGAAACAGAGTGAGGAGAGAATACGTACAAATTCAATAACTGTTCAAAACTTTGGAAAGATGCCAAATCGTGTGGTATTGTATTAGTGTCACATAATGCACCATATAGCATAAGATGATGATGATTAATATTATTATTGATGAGGTATCTTTCCAAAAACAGGGTCCCTTAAATATCACATTCCCTTCTCTACCGCCACATCCCCATTAAAGGGAACTCACTCATTAATATATATTTATACAATAACTTTTGAGTCTCATCAGTTTCATTATATATTGGTTCCGTTTATAGGGAGCACGCTTATATATATATATATCCCCACTCACCTTCTTCATCCTCATTCATATACTCTCTTCCTCCCAAAATTAAACCATCTTCTTCACATTACAGCTTTTTACTTTAATTATAAGTTATCATGAACCCTCTTCTTGATAACGATCAAGCTCAACTCGACCTTCAAAGATGCCCAACTCCTAACGAGGTACGTGAAAGGCACAGTTATTTTGAAAACAAGAGAGTAGCAAATGAAAGTACTATTTCTAATGTATTTATTATTGCTTCTTCTTTTTGCATGCAAATCAGGTGTTTGCGGAAATGAAGGCCATAGGGAAAATATCTGGCCCAACAGCCATAACAGGCTTACTCATGTATTCGAGATCAATGATCTCAATGCTCTTCCTCGGCTACCTCGGCGACGCCGAGCTAGCCGGGGGTTCTCTCGCCATTGCCTTCGCCAACATAACTGGCTACTCTGTAATCTCCGGCCTAGCCATCGGAATGGAGCCGCTCTGCGGACAAGCTTACGGCGCCAAACAGTTGAAGATTCTCGGCCTCACCCTTCAAAGAACCGTCCTCCTCTTGCTGGCCGCCACCGTCCCCATCGCCGTCGCATGGCTCAACATGGAGAACATACTCTTATGGTGCGGACAAGACCGCCAAATCTCCTCTATGGCTCAAGTTTTCATTATCTTTTCTCTCCCCGATTTGTTCTTCCTTTCCCTCCTCCACCCTCTCAGAATCTATCTCAGGGCGCAGAGCATTACGCTTCCCCTGACGTTTTGCTCCGCCGTTGCCGTTCTCCTCCACGTTCCGCTGAACTTCCTCCTTGTTGTGTATTTTAAGATGGGTGTTGCAGGGGTGGCCATTGCAATGGTGTGCTTCAACTTCAATCTCTTCGTCTTCCTCTCGTCGTTCGTTTACTTCTCCGGCGTCTATAAAGATTCATGGGTTTCACCCAGCGTTGATTGCTTCAAAGGATGGTCATCGCTTCTTGCATTGGCCGTGCCATCTTGCGTCTCCGTTTGCCTTGAGTGGTGGTGGTAAGAATAATAATTTAAGCATTCCAAGTGTTTGATGATTAACCATAATTCAGTGATTTTTTTTAGTATATTTAAGTTAATTTTATAATTAATTTAAAATATATTTAAATGTTAATATTTAAACACTATTTTGACATTTGCGCAAATATAGGTACGAATTTATGATAATGTTGTGTGGACTATTGGTCAACCCAAAAGCAACAGTTGCATCAATGGGAATCTTAATCCAAACAACATCGTTGGTGTATGTGTTTCCATCATCGCTTAGCTTGGGTGTATCCACGAGGGTGGGGAATGAGTTGGGAGCGAATAGGCCCGCCAAGGCCCGCACTTGCATGATAGTTTCCCTTTTTTGTGCCGTGGGCTTGGGCATGGCGGCGATGGTCTTCACCACCTCGATGAGGCACCAATGGGGAAGGTTCTTCACCGATGACCAAGAGATTCTAAACCTCACGGCCATAGCATTGCCAATTGTTGGGCTTTGCGAGCTCGGGAACTGTCCGCAAACTACAGGTTGCGGGGTTCTCCGAGGCTGCGCAAGGCCTACTGTAGGGGCCAATATAAATTTGAGCTCGTTTTATCTAGTGGGAATGCCGGTAGCGATAGCACTTGGATTTGTGGTTAAGATGGGATTTGCTGGGCTTTGGTTTGGGTTGCTTGCGGCCCAAGCAACCTGTGCGGGCCTCATGTTGTTTGTTTTATGCAAGACTGATTGGAATGCCCAAGCACAAAAGGCAAAGGAATTAACCAATGCTTCTTCATCATCTTCTGTTAATAAATTCATCACAAAAGGAGAAGAGTGTAACAAGAACATCAACAGTTATCATAATAATGATTTGGAGAAGATTGTGATCGCTGGAGAGAATGATGAACTTGGCAAGATCAGAGAACAATCATCATCATTTGAAACCGACCCACTAATCACACCTACTACCAATAAACACAATAATAATGTAAATTAATTATTGTTTAATTAATTAACTATATGTCTGACTATTAGTTTCTTATATGATCAATTGTTTTCTTGTATGGTTGTATCCATTAATTCTTTTTTCAAATGAGAGTTATATTTGTTGGATTGCATCGTAGGTAGAACTATTTAATTCTCAGCGTGTTTTTTTAATTTCTTGTTCATACGGTGCCTTTTGTTTCAAGTCCTTATTTTAATTTAAGTAAATAAATTTATTATATAATCAACATAATATATTATTTTTAGTCATCAAATAATCAACAAATAATATATTTATTTGACTTAAAAGAATTTAAATGTATGAGAGCATATAATATATTGATAATTTAGTACTAACTATTTTTGCTAATTAATGTAAAATAAATATGTTAGCCACTATTTTTTTCTTAATTAAATATCATTTTATAATTTGAAAATTTTTGAGCGAGTCTATTCATTTAAATAATTAGTCTAAATAGTGATTCAGCTCACAAGTCTTTTGCTATTTACTCTTTTTATTTCAATGCCATACTAATATATATTGAAATAAGAGCACTTGATTGACCTAAAAACTTAAAACCATAACCGTTATTAATGTTAATGAACCAACTATATAGGAAATCTTTTGACGCACTTTTAGATTATTCCTTTCTTTGCTTTTGAATAGAAAGAAAAAAAAAAAAAAAAAAAAACACAAAGTCAAAAATTCAAACCATGATAAGAACCAATCAAATCATAACATGAACAATATAGAGAATAACAGGCTGCGCATTATTGAAGTTGGAGAAATTCTTTCCTCTTTTTCGAAGAAATAACTTTTAGTTTGTTCCTTCACAAAATACATCACCCATTAACCATAAAAACGTTAAGCCTAACTTTAATTGGGATACAAATTTTATCATGTTAGAAAACTTCAACAAAATTTTCATTCTTTTTATGGGAAAATAATATTTATGCTCCTAATTTTTTTAAAAATTATATAAATTTACCTTTGATTTTTGTGAAATACTTAATAACCCCTAACTTTCGAAAAAACAGTATAATTATACATCTCTGTTAGTTTGACTCAGCTAAACGAAACGAAGATTGCTTATGTAGCTACTAAAAAATATTTGTGATTCTTATTTTTATCATGGGAGTGATTTTATAAGGAATTCTATTGAAAGTTTTCGTTTTTTTAGCCGAGTCAAACTAACGGAGGGACATAATTGTACTGTTTTTTCGAAAATCAAGAGTTATTAAGTATTTCACAAAAGTCAATGATAAATTTGTATAATGTTTGAAAAGTCAGGGGTATAAATATCATTTTCTCTTCTTTTATTAACTCATTTCATTATTCTTTTCAAATTTCAAGTGACCTAATAATATTGATATCAACATAAACTTCCTTAATATTTCCTTTTATTATTAGTCAACTTAATTAAAAATTAAAAATATTTATTTTTCGTGTATGGTAATTAGTTTTTGGATAGTCATAACGATTAATTATTAATTAATTTAATAAAGACAATAATTAATTGTCTTATTTTCCGTAATTTATTTGAAGAGGGATAAGAAGAGGAGGCTAAGATTTTATATGCAGGACACGTGGATGTTATAAGGGAAGCAAAATTAAATGGGGCGGAAGAAAGGATGAAGACTAAGCAAAACTTGCATGATTGTGTTTTTATTAACTTAAAAATATAATATAATTATATCTTTGTGTGAAATTGATGAAGTGAAAGTAAAGCAAAGAGAAGATATATGTCAATAATTAAGGCACTGCCACAATGAAGTAGTAGTGATCGTTTGAGATTTCATCATCTCTGTGTTTTGTGGCATTTGACCACTTTAATTAGTTTCTGATCCTTAATGTGTTAGTGTTCTTAGCTTTGACTATTCAAATTGAGAAAATAAGAAAAATGAGAAATTTGTTAAAATAATATTTATAAATTTATAAAATTAATATTAAATAAAAATTTAAATAAATATATATTTAATTTTTATTAGTAAGCATAAATAAAGAACATGAGAGTGATGAAATAGGTGAACCCAATCCCTTTGACTCACCTTCTAAATATTAAATAAATACAAATTAGTAACTTATTCCTTTTCCCATCATATTAAATAACCGACCTAAGTGAGTGCTAGAACAGAAAGTTAATTGGGAAGAAAAGTATGGAAAAAGGCTAAGGAGGTAATCAAAAAAAAGTTAATACATATTCTAAATAAGTTACGAATAATAACTTATATATTAGTGGATGATAACTTATATATTATGTGGTTATAATTTTTTTAAATTCAGATGATAATTTTTTTAAATTTTAGATGATAACTTAATTATTAACTCTTTAATAATTTTCTAATATTAATTTTGTAGATTTTTCAAAAGTAAATACAAGAAGCTACATAAATTAAAGAGCACCAATCAATTAAATGTGTTATAAACCAATAGTATCTTGTCCTCTTTATGATTAGTCATTATTGTTATAATTAGTAATAGTAGTAGTATATGTTAGGGTTGGGGTTTGCTAGGTGCAAAGACTAGAGTGTTTAATTAAACTACCAAGAATATGAATTGTTGTTCTTTAATTTGCAATTTTCAGCTACATACACATGTTAGTGATTATGACCTCTGATTAGATTTGATAGTCAAACGGGCAATGCTAGCTTTTATATGTTTTTCAAATGATAATGAGAAAAGTGACACTTTGAACTTTGAAGACCGAAAGACGACCCTCAAATTAAATTAATTAAACTTCTCTAAAACTAAATTAAAAGATTCATGACATATATAGCTTTTCAACCATAGAAACAATTCTTGCATATTCTACAAGCACACATACATGCCCATATATTTTTAGATGTATACTTTTTTTTTTTTAATACCACTTTCAAAAATTACAAGACGACATCGTTTTAACCTAATTATTCATTGAAATGACGTTGTTTCAACTCAATTTAAAGACCAATTATAAAATAGTGTCATTTTGATATATATTATGGTTATTATCTATTTATATCAGTATAAAATTAATGTATAAATAATGAAAATATTTTCAAAAATTAAAATAAAATACATCTCTAAACTTAGAAGATTAAATAAATTTAAAATAAGCTTTTAGAATATTTTAGCAGAAAAATAAAACTCCAAATACATATCAACTTGGAGGATTAAATAGAGCTAATTATAAGTACATTTAATTTGTAGAAATACTAATTAAATTTTTTCCAATCTCAAAAGAATTCTTCTTTTTGAGCACTCTGCACGCTTAGGAAATTTTTAGACGCAAACTCAATGAATCGTTGCCACTTTGCCACCATATCTTCACACACTACTGGAATTGCAAACGAACAAAAAAATATACAATTAATTTTGAATGTCAAAGCCCAAAGGAGAATATAGATATTTGTTTTGCTGACAGAAAAAAAGAAGAAGAAAGAAATTGGTCAATATTTTTGTGACATTTGAGAGATGCATTTAGAGTAGGGATTGTGGGCTAAAGTTATGTGGTTTATATTATTTGTTAATACAATATTAGGATTCTTGGTTGCAATGAGTAATAGTAATACGGAAGCATAAGAAGAACTTTTATGCGTATCATATAGTCCAATTTGTAGCTTAGAAGCCAAGACTACATTCAAGATCAAAATGAAAATGCAATTAATTGAAAACAAGTTTAGGATTACTAGATTTCTCTTCTTTCTAAAATTTACTAAGTGATACCTTTACTGTTATTTTTTTTTAATTAGTCACCAATTAATCATCATGTATACAAATATATAATTTGACATTCATAAAAAGTTTATTATACTATTATAAACAAATTTAATCATTAATTTATTATATATATATTTTTATTAGCATCCATTCATTTATTATAAATTTGCATTTTTTTTTTGGTACACAAATTTGCATTATTCTATTATAGCTTGTTTAATTATTTTGCACCATTCACCCATACTATTGGTTCTATATTTTTTTAAAACTGAGGATTATAATCCGAACTCAGAAGTGCTGCTCTTTATGAGATAGGAATATAACCACTTGATTTAGGCCTCCGCTGTGGACTCAAATTTTTTTTGTCAGGTGGATTGGACAGCCTCCAATTCTAGGTATTAGTGCATTACCCATGTTACACACATTATATATGGGTTCATTTTTTTTTGTTGGGACTAGAACTCAGTGTAGTTATTTGAGAGGCAAATAATATGTCACTCCACTATGATAATGAGTAGGTAAAAACGAATATTTAAGTATTCATATTCAAATTCAAATATACGGAATTCTAATTTTTATCCTCATATCTAAATTTATGGGTATGTACTGTCCTATATCCAAATTTATGGATATTTATAATATAAGTAAATTAAATTAAATAACACAATAAAGTTATTCGTTATGTAATAAAATATTTTAAAAATATAATTAAATATAAATAATATGTAATTATTTGAAATATGACAACAATATAATACTTTTAAATAAAAAAAATTAAATTTATAATTTTTCTAAACTAAAATTACCAAAACAATCATCTAAATATTATTAAATATCTAAAAAATCAAACTAATTATATATGAGCAGGGCGAAATAGGTAATGGAACGGAGCTACCAATATCCATACCCGCTTCATATCCACGCAACCGCTCCAAATACCTACCCCATACAGGACTGAGCAGGTCGAGACGGGCGCGGCAGGTCAAATTGCTACCCCTACACTCAACCAAGCCTCCAACCACACTCAAACTTAAAAGTGACAGAGAGAGCATGTGTAACTTTGTAGAGACCAAAGCAATTACTCAAAACGAATTACCCATGTATTCTTTTCCATTTTTATAGATTATACAAAGATGAAAACTTTTTTTAGGTTAAAAGAAAAACATATTTATTCATGTTATCAAGATCTGGGCCATCAATATTCCTACTTTTTTTTTTGGTGAAAAAAAAAGATGAGGTTTAGGTTTGGGAATTTCTACCAAAAACTAGGAACATAGCTTTTGGGCTTCGCTATTGATTAAGCAATGAGAAAAGTTTCTGTTTAATTTTTGGACTGGAGAAGAAGTTTCTATTTGAAATGTGTATTTACTCAAAAATTGGAAATTGGGCTGAAAATCCTTTTCTCTGGACCCAGCAATTTGAATCGCACAAATTGGACCTCCTTGGAAATTAGTAGTTTCCTCATGTCCCGAAAAAAAAGTTTCCCAATACCAAAAAAAAAAAAAAAAAAAGTAGTTTCCTCCCGAGGAGAATTGAAAATAAAAAAAAGAGAACGAAGAATATAAAGAAAAAAATGATAAATCATTGAAAGTGTGGATATTGGCTTATCTTTTTTTTCTTCACCATAGTATGTATTTCCTTTTGATTGAATAACTTGTTTACGTTAGCATTTCTTTAAAAAATAAACACTTTAATTGAGCTGAGAAACAAAGTTTATATTACAGCATAAGAAGAACATGAAGATTGGAAATTAAAAGCTAACAAATGTGAACTGTTGATGGTTGCTGAGTTTTTTTGGCATATGATTTTAAATCTGAAAGGTATGAGAGTGTTGCGTGCAAAATCTTATTGTGCGATTCTTTCTCTAATCATTATCATTATATAATAGAAAATTATATTGACACTAAGCATGGAGAATTTTATAAGGTGGCACCAATACTATTTTATATTTAAAATTGTTTACATAAGTTTCATGTTTTAATTTTTATTGTATTAATTAAGGAATTTTGTGAGTGATGAATAACAATCAATAAGCCCATCCTTGCTGGAGAGTGGGAATAACCACCATTTCCTGAGCCTTCGATTTCGTTATTATATAGATTTATTTATAGTTTAAAGATTCCATATAGAGATGAATTTACACCATTAATAATTAAATGAACAAGAGAACGAGAATCATAGTTAAAATTAAAGGTTTATCTATTTTGGGTCAAAAAACAAGTTTGTTGGTTGACATAGGTCTTTTGGTTTCATATAATCATGAGAAGTTTAGGTAAAAATTTAAAAATATGGCATCAACCATTTCACATTGGTCATAATATGCAATAAATTCTTGGAGCATTCAGTGCAATAAATTCTAAATATTTATTAAATGCTTTTTCTATTTTTGGACGGCGATTAAATAATTTACATGTTACTATATATTTTGTCCCTGTATTACTGGAGCGGTGCCTTGTCTCGCATTGCTGTTCTTATTATTCTAATTCTTATTTTTATTGCTTCTTCCATGCATTGTTTATTGCATTCATGTGACTTAATTTTTAGGAAAACAAAATTATGCATACATAGAAAATTAAAATACGAGACAATATCAATTCATAATTTCATACACATACGTTAATAGATAAATAAAACATATATTTTTTTAAAATATATATAAAGGATTTCTACTTTAACAATAATGATTTTTTTTATTAATAAATAAATGAAATATAAAAAATATACGTATAAGTCCGAGATGCCTTAGATATGTATATTCGCTATCCTAAATGAGCTCTAAATACAAAAAAGTGAGTTAAATTTTTATCTATTTTAAAATATTTTGTGTATATTTTTATCCATTTAATTTTTTTAAACCTATCGTCTTTTAATTATCTATGCAAAAGCTCGTCAAGATAATTTTATACATTGAATGATCTTTAATTTATAATACTACTTTTTTGAATTTATTTCATACTTTTTTCATAAAATATAAAAGGTAAAATATACAAGCTAAATCTTTACTTTTTATTTATTTTTTTTTTAACAGAATATGAAACAGGAAAAACTTTTTGTTATAAAATAAATAAATATATTATTTCTAATAAAAAATATTAAGACATTATTTACGACTGTACAACCTTTTTTTGCTGCAGGTGGTCACAGTTCGCCTAGTGATGCCGCATCACTAGGCGAACTATAACCATAGTCAGAGTTCGCCGAGACACTAGGCGAACTATGACCACTTTTGCATACATCAATGTACGAATGTCAGAGTGGTCACAGTTCACCCAATGTCTAGGCGAATTGTGACCATTTTTGGCCTATAAATAGAGAGAAAACCAAGCTCAGTAAGCACATACAATTCACTCTATCACTCTATTCACCACTTCTTCATTTTTCTTCCGTTTCCTTTTAGTTTTCCATTTTTTTACTTTTCATTTTTTTTTATTCTATTTAGTTATTAGATTTATGTTTTTTAGTAATTAAAATGTCTTGAGTCTCCGTTATTATCAATTCATTATGATGGCGAAATCACGGCAGACCATAATGGGTCAGATGTGTTTTGTTCTAACCAGCCGTTGTTCATATGAATGCCACGAGATTTGAGATCTTTAGTGGCGCCGAAGAATTTTGTTGCCCACGCCATTGGGTGCAAGACACCAAACGTGTGACGAAAATTTACTATAGATATCCAATGGAAGTTAATGCAATTTTCAGTTCAAGAGGTAATAATCTATAGCTAAGAAAGACTTTGTCAATTTGATTATAATGGATGCGGTAACGAAATTTTATTTATTAGTTCAGTGGTTAAATAACCATGATGTTTGTTGTTTGCCACAGATATCGATTACGTGACGATGATAACGTCAAATTAATTCGCGGTCGGCATAAGCATTTTTCAACGATTCTATTACTTGAGTTATTTGTTTAGGTAGCATTTAATTAAATACATAACTAAATAAATAAATTAGCAAATTCTGAGTACCTAACATCATTTAACTAACTTATATAAATAAATAAATAACTAAATACATAAATACATAACTCAATTCTAAGTACTCTAACATTAGTTAACTAACATATTAATAAATAAATAATTAAATTCTAACTACCCTAACATTGATTAACTAACACAAAAATAAAT
>JASCZI010090974.1:22470-40759 GCA_036250425.1 Stylosanthes scabra
TTATGTATCCTATCATTAATTAACTAAGATATAAATAAATAATTAATTACATAAATAAATTATTAAATAAATACCTATTTACATAATTAACCTACAAATAAATTCCTAACTAAATTTCTAAATAAATAAACAAATAAATAAATTCCTAACTAAACATAACAAATAAATAAATAAAGTAAAAAAAAAAAAAAGAGAGATGCGAAAAATTACCTTGGAGGGAGAAGAGAAATGAGAGATTGGATTGGAGAGTGTGAAGAAGAAGGGGAATGAGAGATTGGAGTGTGAAAAGTGACGAAAGTGATCGGAGAAGGGGGTATTTATATCAATCCGAACTGACTGCAGTTCGTCGAGACATTAGGTAAATTGCGTCCATAGTCATGATTCGCCGTATCACTAGGCGAACTGTGATTAACCGTCAATAAGAAAAAAGTGAATTTTCATATTTAATGTGATTTTATTTTTTTTTTGAAATAATCATTTTATTTATTTTATAGTAGAAAATTTTCCTATCAAAACAGACAATAATTCTTATTGGTTATTATAATACATAAAAAAAAAAAAAAAAGAAAACACCCCCTTTTTTTCTGAGCTGCCCATGTGTTTCTTTCTTCAGCTTTAGTGGTAAAGCGGATCTTACACCGAACCCGAACTGTACCTGAACCCGAACCCGACCCACATTGTGGCGTGTAGAGTGTAGAGGCGTCGTTTGATCTGTGAAATGGAGCAACCCAACTTGGAGGAAGTTGGAAGGAATCAACTCATTCTCTTCACAACTCACCTCCGCCCACCTCTCTCTCTCTCTCTCTCTTTCTTCGCTTTCTCTCTCTACAACCAATTACAAATCTTCTCTCCCTCTCTGAATTTCGGTTCTCACTTTTTTCTTTTGGTTCCTAACTCCTGCTTACTAGGGTTTTTGATCTTCTTTGATTCAACTCATTACTCATTTCTTGTACTCTACAACCTGATTAGATTTAGCTCATGTAGTGATTCTTTCGCTTAACTCGCTGCTTCAATTTTCCGAACGTAAATTAATGGCGCAATTCCGGCGAACTCTCTCGCCGGCGTATCATGATCGCCAGTATCCTAACGGCGCCGGCGCCGTCTTCTCTGTTTCATCTCCGTCTCACAAGTTTTCTTCCTCAAACGCCAAGTATACATCTCCGTTTCCGGCTTTGGCGGCGCAGGTTGCGGCGCTCCGGAAGTTTCTCGCCGGAGTATTCGTCCGGAGGTACGGCCGGAAAGGACAGTGGAGGAAGGCTGTTTTCCGTTGCCTGCTATTCTTCTTCGTCGGGTTCATGCTCGGAATGTTTCCATTCGGCCACCACGTTGTCGTCGACGACGTTCGACCTAGCGACATGTCGTTCGAGATCAAGCCACCTCACGCCAACGCGCAATTGCTTCGGGAGAATCACGTCCTCAAGAATCGCGTCGGCGGAGAAGAACGAAGCGGAGTAGTCGAAGCCGCCGTCGGAGGCGGCAGAGAGAGCGGTTTCATCGTCGATCCGGTGAGCCTGAGCGTAGCGAACCATCGCTCGGTAGCGGAACGGTTCGATTTCGTGCCGCGGAAGCAGCTGATTGTGGTAACACCGACCTATAACCGTGCTTTTCAGGCGTATTTCTTGAACAGGCTAGGGCAATTACTGCGGCTGGTGCCTCCGCCGGTGTTGTGGATTGTGGTGGAGATGAAGGCGGCGTCAATGGAGACGGCGGAGGTTTTGAGGAAGACGGGAGTGATGTATAGGCACTTGGTGTGCGATAAGAACTCTACTGATTTGAAGGACAGAGGAGTTCATCAGAGGAACACTGCGTTGGAGCACATTGAGCGCCATAGGCTTGATGGAATTGTTTACTTTGCGGACGATGATAATGTGTATTCGCTTGAGTTGTTTGATACCTTGAGAGACATCAGGTATAAAAGAAAATCTAATCTAATTTCTTCTGCACTTGTTAATTTCTAATTCTATGTGTTTGTGATCCGTGGCTGTTGCAATTTTATGACCAAGGTTGAGTCCTTTGTTTGTTGAATTTTGTTAATCTTCTTTCTTCAATAATCATGATTTTTTGAACTGTTTTCTTTTATTCATTAGCTTGTTGATCCTTGATTCCTTACTATTGCCCTTTAACATAACACAGTTTGAGTGTATGTTTTGATCTTCCATATACATGCCAGTTTTTTTAGGATTTCTATATAGTATCAATGGTTTCCAATCCATAGAAACAGGGTTAGAGACACAAGTAACAAGAAGTGTTTCAACAGTTGTCTTGGTTAAAGACATTAAAAGTGATATCACTAGCTAGTTGCTGATAGCATTTCATTAAGAAGTGGAGCCGATGAAATTTGTCTATGTTAACACCTTTTCATGATGAAGTGAACTTGAGCATTTGCACTTATATTATTCTCGCTTTTTTGGGAACTAATGTGTCTAGTTTAGAATTTTTCAGAGACTAAAATGTTTATATACTCTATAAACAGTTATGTGTGAAACATAGAGTCATGACAAGTGTGTAGGCCCGTGCCATGCACGAAAGTATTTAATTCAGCTGTGATTTTAGTTAGGCTATTATTATATTACAAAAATAAGATTAATTAAGTTTGTTTTATATATAATTGGTTATTCTGTAACTAATAAAAACAAAAGAGTATTCAGATTTTTATTTTTATTTTTTTTTAAAGATCAGCTTCCCTAATTTTCAGTTATGCCTTTTGGATTGTGCTCACATTTCTAATTTATTAACTGGTTTTGCAGTCGCTTTGGCACTTGGCCTGTTGCTATGCTAGCACCCAGCAAGAACAAGGCTATTTTGGAGGGCCCCGTATGCAATGCAAGCCAAGTGATTGGATGGCATACAAACGAGAAAAGTAAAAGACTTCGTAGGTTTCATGTTGATATGTCTGGATTTGCTTTTAATAGCACAATCCTGTGGGATCCAAAGCGATGGCGACGTCCTACTACAAATCCTATTCGGCAGTTAGATACAGTGAAAGAGGGTTTTCAAGTATGGCTCTGACTGTTACTCTTTTCTGTCCTGCTTCATATTGTTTTGCTGCCAACTAATAAATGTCACTTGTAATTGTTATTATAATTACTAGCTGAAACTGCCTTTGGTTTTGACAGGAGACGACCTTTATAGAGCAATTGGTGGAAGATGAGAATCAAATGGAAGGTTCTCCTGTGGGTTGTTCCAAAGTATTGAATTGGCATCTCCATTTGGATGCTCATAACATAGCTTATCCAAAGGATTGGTTGCTTCAGAAAAACCTAGATGCAGTGGTCCCTGTCAACTAATCATTCTCTGATTCTATTGTGAATGTGTGATAGGTATGACCTGATTCTTTGTAATGCAGAGTATACAGAATCTTCTTTGTAAATTCTTAAGGAAAACAGATTGTGTCACATCTAAAAATCTCTTCTTATGAAGTGATACCATAGGATGTCATGGTTGTTATGGGCCTTGTAACAATTTGAAATTCATATAGCTTTAACCTCATTGAAAGGAAATTAACTGGCTTTTGTTCATGACAGTTTGCCCATATTTGGTATTGGTTCGTCACTGAATACATGGGTGCATCAGTTAGCCATCATTGGCACTAATGCATTATGTTGCACGCCAAGACAGGAACTGGTTAGTGGTTACTGATCTTTTCATGAGTTCCCCTTGCACAAAATTATATGCAGAGGCAAAATATTGTTGTAGAATATGTTGCCTTTTTTGTTTGAAAGAGAAAGATCGTCTGAGAAGAGAAGGGGGAAAAACACTGAATGAAGGAAAGGGAGGAAAAAACGACAAGAATTTTATTCAAATTACATGGTTTTCAACTTTATACACAAACTATGTATTTGGTATATAGATCATAGATTTTTCTTGGGGGCTAATTTGATGTGGACCAAAACTGTTTCTGATTTAGGCCTTATAAAATATGCAGAGGGGTAACTTCTCAACTTTGTACTTCAATCTTCCTATACCTTTTCATTCTTTCAATTGACGGTAATCTAGCAATACTTGCTTAGTTTGGATGAATTTTCCATATTAAATGACGTGCACCATAATATATGAAACAGTTTGAAGGTGACTAATTCTACTGCAGCAAACTAGGTAATTGCTGTTCAAAATTCTGTTATATTTGGTATAACATGATTACTTAATCGTCAATTGTGACAACTGTAACTAAGTCACCTGATTTCCAATGATAACTGTTCAAGATTGCTGTTCAATGAATTTTGCAAGATTTATATACCTACATCATTTTAAATTTGATGGTCACCTGGGACCAAATTTGATGCCGACATGAGCAAATAAGTAGTTGTAATGATAAAATTGCGCAGTGCACAACCTCTACAGAAATGGGACCAATTCGATCCTCAACGTTTAACTTCTACAGAAATTGGATCTATTCGAGAATCATGATTGGCATTTGGCAAAGCTAATTTTGACCCCTTGTGGGTTAAGTCTAAAATCTAATGAAGCAGGTTGGATTCCACCAAAAAGTAAGTTACCAGTAGACTTAATTTTGAGGAGGTTTGAAAAGTGATGGCCCATTTTTAGCTTTTAAGGAAAGACAAATATGCATTTTGCCTTTATCAGTCCATGATTCAATGGTCTAAAACTTTGTAATCTATATAACATTTTGTCAACGGATTTCAACAAATTGTCTAAAGACCATTGCATGTAAGATGTAAGTATGTAACTCTGTCGAATTTGCCAAACTTGAAGTATTAAAATATTTATAAATTATTAATTTTATACTTTTTGAATAAAATATTTTTTAAAATTTTATAATAAATTAGACCAAATACTTTTAGACGTCTTAACATTCATTTGTTTAAAACTCAAAATAATCTTTCTATTGTTTTTTCTTTTGAAATTAGCTTTAATTTTACTTTTAGCAACCACATTAACGAATAATAGACAAAAATACACATAATTCTTTACATTTTAGGATAGAAATGCACATAATTTATTTAATGAATCAAATGTACATATGAATTATACTTTCTTTTATCCTTTGGAGGACAAAAATACACATCTTTTACAATGAACAGAAATTTAGCTCAGCCAATAGATGAAAAAATGTGTCTAACAAAATACATTTGTGTGTACATTTGATTTATTTATAATTTATTAAATAAATAACGCATACTTTTATCTTTGTGTGAAAAATTGTGAACTTATATCCATTTTCCCCACATTAATTAATAAAAATTTCTACTTAGTATCATAAAGAAAAAATTTATACCACTTTTTTTCTACAAATTCATACATACATACAATGCAATAAAAAGAACTAAGTATGAAACCTAGAAAAGAATACCTCTAAATGATATTTACTTTAGATTACTGAATGTTTTGGTGTTAATAAAATAATTTGGGAATTGATCATATTTTGCGGTATCAAAGTGCAATTGTATGTTTTTGTAAGATCAAAAGTTTTTATATCCGCCACTGTGCGCAAGCATATTTGTGTTCTCTTTTCTTCCCTCATAAAAGGCAGGAATTAAATTAAACAAAATTGGATGAATAATATTACAAACAATGGGGAAACAAAAATTGAAAGACAAAAAATACAGCTATGATACATTCCTAGAACCCTAAGCATACTAGGATTTTACTGGAGCACCGCGATAAGATTCTGGTCACAGAATCTTGTTATCATCATGATCCTCGAAATATAAAATATAATATACACTGAACCAGCTGCAGCAACATTTTCACAAAGGCTCAATATCCATTTGCGATCTCCTTCAATGGCTGCAAACGCTGGATGTTTTGGCCAATCTATTCCCAACAATATTTTCAATGGGGACCAGGTTACTGAATTTCTGTCAGCGACTTAACTATCATGTCAGTGTTGTTCCTTGAACTGAAGAATTTGTGTCAGATGGGTGCAATGATGTTGGCAAATGTTGCTGCACAAGAGAATCACTTGCAAGACCCAGAACTTCTAAAGTTGCTCTGTACATTGGTATATGTAAATTTTTATTATTCACATTGTGTGTAATTGGATGGATCAAGTTTCTCTAAAGTGAAAAAAAACGAGGATCTAATCATTTTGAATCAAGATAGTGAAACTCACGTTATGAAGGTTATGGCGAATCAAGTAGACAATAAATAAATGCACTACCATAGTAATAAAACTAAAACCCTATATAGTCTACGGGAAAAGTGGAGAATTTTGGATCAAAAGTTCTAAGGGCCCTTCAGAATAATGAAACTAGAAAGTTCACTACAGAAGCTATGGGCTGCAATCTGAGGAGTGATAAACAACCAAAATGAGTTTATTAGAAGAGCTTTACCTAGGAAGTGAAGATTTTACTGTTGGTTGATTGGCATAGGAAGCAAGGGGACCTCTGAGGTTAGCATGCCTGTTAAGAGCACTTTCCAGTTGTGGCGGCGGCAACTGCAAGGAGAATGCCAATAAAAGCTTTTAACTCGAGATCCGCCAGCAAGGGAGAGTTTTTATTCTTGACTTTGGTAGCCTCCTTTTTATAGGTAAAGTATATTTTTTGTCCCTGAAGCTTGTTAAAAGTTTTAAAAATACTCCCAAGTTTCATTTTGTTTCAATTTTGTCCCAGAAGTTTCCGATTTACATCAATTATACTCTAGTAGCTAAATTTTCAAAAATCTTAATATCTTATGACCAATCCAACAATAATGCTTAATAATTTGGGAGTCAATGACAGAGCTATGACTGACTTGCTTGTGTTGAAGGTTATCCTTGTGAAGTTATTGATGAATTGGTCTTGCATTTCTTAAAAAATTAACAAGGACAAAATTTAAACAAAATAAAATTTAGGGGTATTTTAAAACTTTTAGCAAATTCTAGGGACAAGAAAGAAATATACTTTACCCTTTTTTTTTTATTCTTAAATGGTTCTTTTCTTCTTTATGGGCCTCGTCCACAATTGTTATTCTTTTTTCAAAATATATTAATAGACTAAGTTTATAATACGGTACCTGCAATAGTACATGAAATGAACGCGGCTGTGTCTGATATACGCATTTTAAAAAACCAACCCAAAGTTTTGGCATGCGCCACACCTACAGTAAATATAAAGTGAACATCAGAAATCTTGAGTTTTATCAGAATAAGCTGGTTTCGGAATGAATGAGCATACCTGTTTAGTCACAAGTTTTGAAAGTATCTCCATAACAAAATCAACCTGAAATAATATGCATATAGTAAATAAGAAAATATTAAAAATAAATGGTACATACATACAATTCAAAATACAAGTTCCGTACTGCAGTCAAACTAAAGGTGGGGAAAAAAAATGTTTGAAAACATTGCGATGTCGCCGTGTATATATCCATAGGAAAAATATTAAAAATAATAAACTTGTATATAGATAAGCCTGGAGATAAAGCCTTAAGAGAAAAACTGATAAACATATTGGTTGAACCATAATCGAGGGAATTGGAAGGAAAATGTTAGCACTCAAGTAACGAATCAACATAAGTAGCAGAAGGAGAGGGGGAGAGAGGTTACCAGTGCAGGGAATGCATCAATTGCCTGAATAACTGTTCTCATGAAAAGCAGAGGCAAAGGAGTTTGGTCAACCTGAAAGTTTCAACAGTAAGGAACAAAAATATTGAAGTAAATACATATAATAGCCATATAAATCAAATCTTCGTACCATCTGGTTCAATGCCTTTGCTAGAACCTGTTGAGTGAACACTGTACGCTGCTCAAAACAAGCTGAACAAGCATCCGTTATCTGATAGTGCAAAAGAATAATTCAGAAGTCACAACTGATGCCTTGAAGGATTTTAAAAAGTTGAAGCAATATGAAATCCAACAAATATTGACGAATCAGATTATACAGATACAGTCATCAAGTTGCTGCAATGTTGTTAGTTAAACCACAGATGTACACCTCTAATATGGGATATTTAACTTTTCCCAGCATAGGGAAGAGATAACATTTTTCATTATATATATAAAACAATAGAGTGCGTGCCTTCTTAAGCGGAAGGCCATCTTTCTCAGGAACAATTCCATGGATTGCAACCAACACTTCAACAGGCGTCAATGCTGGACCAGTATGAGCCGAACCCTGCGATGAACACATTGAGTGCTTAGCTTATCTGGAAGGATAGAGAAATAACAGGTCCCATGTATGAAGGAAACTGGAATATGGAAAAGTGTGTGCAACACAAGTGTTCAATGCCCCATATATTCAATTCAAGGCAACCAAGAAAGTGCATAAATGATACCAAATATGAAGTTCAGCTTGACAATTCACATATACCTGCAGTATGTGAGCAAGTGCCCTCTGAAACTTCTCCAATGGCAGGTCAACAAGGCGAGGGAATATCGGTAACACCTGTAACCATTAAATAAAGTTCAAACATTAGAAAATATGTACCATCCATATGGCAGGTATAACATTGAATGTTAAGTTATCATTGCAAAGTTAAACAAGAAGCTGGTGAACATGCTCAATATTAAAAAAGGGCCAATTAGGTTGACAATCTGAATAATATACATGGAAGCATAACCAAATGCAAGTTCAGAAAATGGAATAAAAAAAATTTTGGGTAAAAACCCTGTTTTTTATACTGTCATGGTAAATAGTTCTTTGTCTTAAGTATCATAAGTTTATCTGTTTAAGACCGGGAACATGTCTATGAAAGATAATGGAAAGGATATTCTCAATAGTGAAATTTACGCTGGATTTAATACATGTCGTTACAAAGAAGTAGGCTCTAAACTTACTTCAGTTATAAAGATTTCTATTTGCAAACCAAACACGCTTGATCAGGGAATGTAAATCAACTAATTGTAGAATAAATTGTGGCCTAAAACATGTTACCTTTTTCTAGACACAATACTTATCCCAGGTGTAAATGGACTAATTGCAAGAAACCTTGCAAGAATTTACTGATCTAATTTGGGCAGTAGAAAATGGTGGATGAATGTCGATATAAGGAGAAATTATTAAAGATGGAAAGTAAAGAACCCAAACATAAAGGAAAGATGAAGTAGATTGAATTTGAAGAATAGCATATTAGCATGGCCAAAAATGAAAAGAACCCCTAGAAATGGCTTGTCATGAAATAATCGGGAAAGGGGTAATTTAGCAATATGCAAAGACTAGCAGATAAGGTTCATCAGTTTGACCTCCTTTTTGGAAAGTGATGATAGCAGTGGAACCAGAATTGAAACATCCTGAAATGGAGAACCAGTGTAAATAAGGAAACAAGCCAAAAAAGTAGCATAGGTGGAGAATAGTATGATCTTCTTTTAACGGTTAAGACATACCTTAAATTTAGTTTCATATAGACGTTTCACAGTAGATATCAGTTCAAATGATGGTGTTGCATCTTGAGTCAATATTTGTAGTACCTTCAAGAAGAAATAAGTCAACGTTAATTCATTAGGATCATCTAAGTTCAATGAACCAAAAAAATAGGTTATGTTGAACAATGCAAACAGAAAGCTACCAGTGTCAAAAGATTTTCACTTCCTTGAGGTGGATCAGATATAATATGAAGCAATTCAGTATAAGATTGCCCTAATGCCCTCAATAGAATAGGAATGTGGCGATGAAAAGCCTGCAAAACCATGTGAACAAAAAGAAGCACTAAAATAAATTCACTAGTGACAATACAAAATGAAAAGCAAAAGAAAATCAAAATGCACGATGAAATCTCATTACAAATTCTGTTTTTCATATAATCATATATGAAGAAGCTTATATTGTGTGAGAATTACATATAGACCAAAATGAATTCTAGTAAATTAACATATATTCAACAAAATAAGACCTGCTTAACCATTCTTGGGGCTCGTCCATAGACATCAAATACAATCTGAAGAAGACTAGGTTTCTGAAAGGATACAAAATTGGGTCAGCTTTATTCGAACTGGTCCAAAGAAATTATAATGTAGCCAACGTAAATGAATAAGCTAGCTGGTAAGTATGCATAATACAAACCTTTGTACATAAAGCAAAAAATAAAGAAATTAAGCGTTGAGCTTCAGAGAACGTTATAGATGGAACACTTTGAACTGTTGGCTTCGAGGCTCCATCAGAGTCATGTTCTGAAAGGGTAGACTCTGACACCTGTGATGTGCCACTTATTTCCTGACATGCAACCCGAAAAGGAAAGTCAGCCATGAACAAAAACCAATCTAGTCAGCAAAACAGCAACGTAGTATAGTCCCAACATGAGGAAGATTTTTGTGGGGAGATAAAAATTGTTAAAGAAGCTTCTTTACATGTTTGAAGAGTTATAGGTAGACCGTACAGGCTTGTATTAGTTTCTCTACTCTAGTTCAGCAACTTCGGTTCTTGTAAATAAAGTAAAGATACTATGGCACACCATGATTTCTTTTGTGCTTTGATATATAGAGATGGAAAGGACTGCTGCAATTTTCAATTTATTTTATTTCCAGTACGATAACTTGTTGGCATCGCTTGGGGGTCTGTTTGGTGTTTTTGAAGAGTCATTGTTGTTTGATGAATTTGGGGTGTGTTTGGTACGTGTCCCAAGACACTGGGAACCTATTTTAAAGACACTTGAAGTGAGATACTAGAACAATCGTACAAGCTCAATACCTCTACCTCAGATCTATGTTCAGAAGGTCCAGATTGCAAAACATCATGGTCTACGGCAGAAAGAAGAGTATTTGTGGCAAATTTCTCGACATCTTCTGCAATGTAACTAAGCTGATAGAGCTTGTTTGTCACCTGTTCAACACAAATAAAAGCATTTTGTATAATATTAGCTAGAAATACGTCATAAGTTTCATACAATCATAAGATTTCACAGTTTATACCAGCCGAATAGCTTTTGCTCGAATCTCGTCCTGTGGGTGAACAGCACACTGTCATTATTATACACCAATCAACACATTAGCATTGTGAAGACACCATAACAGAAAGAAGGAAAGCCAATGTTAAAACAAAATAAACAATAATTTACAATAATGGCCATTTTCACACTGTCATTATTATACACCAATCAATACATTAGCATTGTGAAGACACCATAACAGAAAGAAGGAAAGCCAATGTTAAAACAAAATAAACAATAATTTACAATAATGGCGGCCATTTTCACAAAATTAGAGAATTGGTACTAAGGCAAGGAGAGTAGAAGATAATTTTTACAGAGGAAATTAATAGTAAAAAAAAAAATCATGGGAAATCAAAATTGAACATCAACAACTAAGGCAACCTTGCAAAACTAAACATTCTGTTGTGATGCTAAAGGGCGACTTGCAAATTGCAACCTCAAGTTTCATTGAACATTCTCTGAGAGATGCTATGGACCTATGGTACATTCAAGTGCGTATGATAACAGTAAACTACAAATAAATAGCCATGAATATAACATATAATTCAGATTATTTATATATTCAGCTGCCAGAGACCTGTAATTGATTATACCTTTAATGCTATGCCCAAGCACGCTTGGCGATTTTGTGGACGCCCCAAAATTAAACTCCATATAGCACCTAGACCTTGAGTTACACGTTCGATATCACGAATAACTTTTCCATTATGATCAACAACATCAGAACAGCAGAGATCATTCAAAATATTCAAGGCGGATTCAGGCAGAAGTGGCACTTCACCAAGAAGCCTACTAAATGATTTGTCTGAAGCCGGAAAAGATTCCAACAAAGATTTGGCCTAGAAGGAAATGGTAAATCTAAGTTCCCTGAGAAACAAATATATCGATGTTTCTAAATAAATCCAAACAATCAATAATGAACATACCACTCCCAAGAGAAACTTTTCATACAAGGCAGAAGACGATGAAGAGTTTTCAACTGAATCCAATAGTGTGAGGCAGTGCAGATGGTACAAAACATGCAGCACTAGTTCATGCCCCTGCAAAGCCATTTGTAAGTAACAAATCATATCAGAATAATTTAAATTACACTTGTATCAATCGTTAAACCTCAAGCAAGTGGATTCAAGTGCGTAACAAGTCCATTTAGGATCTTTGATGCAACAATATTGTTAAAGCCAGAATTTGGTGCATGGAAATTTAAAGATGACATTTCACGTGTATCAAATGGGCCCTCATAAATATACAAATTATTCAATGACGTGTAATAATGATCAAAACGACAGCACTTAAAAAGACTCAGCAATATTTTAACATTATAAAACAAGAAAAAGCACAAACCAATTTCTATATAATAATAATAATAATAATAATAATAATAATAATAATAAATATTGTAGTAGGATATTAAAATCCAAACAGGGCACCTTTTGCCAGTGGTCCTCCACAATGTGGTTTTGCAGCATCACAATAAACTCATTATCATCATCAATCTGCAAGGTAGGAGCAACAAATTATTTTCTAATACTATTCATAATTTATGATGACCAAAGAATGATTGAAGGAGATACATGATCCAATTATACATTTGCTCATGCACATCTTGCGATGCAGCACATACTTCTCTATGTCAAGTGAATAGCATCAGCTTTTTGGTCTGGGTTAAGTTAAAAACATTGCTCCCATTTCATTGTTTGAGTAAAAAAAAAGTATCAGTATGTGTGTGTTTCCTAAAAGTCATGTACATGAAAACAATGAAGAGCCAGTTCAGAACATAACCAACGCTTCATCTAACTTGGTCATTTGATACAGGTAATGTCTAACATGTAAACATTATCAGACAAAAACAGCTGTAAATTGACATTAGACATTTAGACTAACTAGCTAAACAAATAGCAGCAGAGAGGAAGAGAGGGTGAATAGCTGATAAACATTAGAAGGTAAAAACAATTCTCTACCTGAGCTACAAGCCGAGCAAGGAGTGGCATGCAAAATTGCTGACATCCTGTCTCATCCAAATGCTTGTATGATTCTATAATATGCCTAATAGCCAGGTGTTTCACCTTAGTTTCCTGCTCATAGGGTAGTTCCACATATGGTGGTATCTGTGGTAATTCTAGACAGGTATCTTCGGATGTAGATGCAACTTGGACATCAGGAGAAAACTGATCAAAATCTAAGGAATCTGTCTCATTTGCTTCAGTATCCTCCAACAGCTTCATTGTACTCCGATCTTCATAACCTGGATCAGGGGGAGTGAGTGAGGAATCCAAAGAGACAATTGCTTCCGCAATGTGGTGGGTATCCCCAGGCTTCTCCAGAACCTCTGTCTTGGGAGTTAGCCAATCAGGTCCAGAAAGGGAGGGACCTTCAGAAATCATATCCTCGTTTTTCAGATTGATTGTTGCATCAGATTGATTATTTTCATCAGCAGAGGCAACAGGAGGTGAAACGGGCTTATTCAAAGACACAGAATCATCTAGCTCTAATTTTGTTGCCCCAATATCATCTCCGACGGACCCAGCTGCCCCACCAACAGTTGCAGCTATACGCCGTGGATCCA
The DNA here is from genome assembly GCA_036250425.1 of Stylosanthes scabra. Lineage (NCBI taxonomy): Eukaryota > Viridiplantae > Streptophyta > Magnoliopsida > Fabales > Fabaceae > Stylosanthes > Stylosanthes scabra. Next base: position 35,837 of record JASCZI010090974.1, read on the forward strand.
AGCGACGGGGATCCTAAAAATTTGAACCAGGAGGTTTAAGGTAAACGCAAAACTGGCATTTTAAAATAGAAAGATTAACTGGCAGCAAAAACCTTTACATTGAATAACAAATCTTACCCTGCGTGGGTCACGTTTAGGATCTGCGGTATTGAGATCAGACAGTGATGAACTAGTGGCAGTGGTTGTAGTTGAAGGGAATGGAGCTTGGACAGTAGCAGCCAAGGATTGGATAGAACTTATGGGAGCAGATGGTGGTAAAACTTTTGATTGACTGAATTGGGAACCAACTTGTTGAGGTACTGGAGAATTACCAATCCTTGCTAGTGGTGGGGGTGTCTTAGGCAAGTGCTTCATATTTGTTATCACAATATCAGCCAACAGATCAGGATGAATCTTTGAAATAAGGATTTCAAGAGATTCAGCACCTCTTTCTCCTTCAGCAAGCAAAGCACCAATCAAAGCAATCATTTGCTCCACTGCAGTTAATTCACCATCTACTGCAGTAGCATTAAATGATACTCCATTAACAGAGTTAAGATCCTCTCCAGAATCATTTATTTGAGCTGGTAAGGTTAAGTGTGGGTCAGGACCCGATCGAATCCGCTTAGAGATTCCCTCATGACCATTAGCCAGTTGTTCATTATCTGGAGGGACAGGTCTTTTTCTAGATAATTCCCCTAAAGCATGTGACTGATTTGATGATTGATCATCCTGAAAGATAGAAATGAAACTGGATGTGATAAAATTGGAGAGTAAAGGAACTCGCAGCTCATTCTCAATGTTTTAGTTTGGATAAAAGTAACTTATACTCAATAATAGCAGCTTGCTGTTAAATGCAGTAACCAGTAAGCAGGTACATACCTTGATAACACGAGCATCACGTGTAGAGCGATCACCGTTTTTTATAATTTTGTCAACTTGTCGGATGACCTGATCAGCAGCATCCACTGCATTCATGGCTCGCAGGGTCTTCATCAATCTTTCTCTTGACTGCGAAACATTAAGAGAATAACCATTGATTTAAGATAATACACCTAATCATGTTCAAAATATGAGGAAACAACGGTAACAAGAAAGCCATTTATATACTATTGTTCTCTTGCCACTTATGCTTGTTCAGATGTGCTTTGTTCTTAACTATACTCAAGTGTGTACTAGGAACACAGGATAATAACTTAGAATAGAGAGACTTGTAGTCTAGATGATATATTCCTAGTAGTTCTTGCAAAATAAATTAACATAATGAATCAATGATTCCATTGGGCTAACTATAGGGAGGTCCCAAGCAATAAATTTAGATTCAATCTTTAGCAGGAAACAAAAATTTTAAAATAATTTAACCATAGGTTCTATAAAGAGGATTATGACAAAGCAAGTCAGAATGATTAAATAACCAGGGAAAAAACAATGCTAGGCTCCAAGTGAAACGCAAAATTCAAGCACATTTTTACCTCTAGTATTGGTGAATAAGTGCACCTAAGAAACCCCAAAAAAGCAGTTCTTAAGGAGTACTGAACACTGGCAATATGATAGCTTTTTGCTGTTTGAAAATTTGGATTAAAATCAAGCAATGCAGAAAAAATTGTATCATAGTGTTGTGGCCGTTTCCTTGCAATAGTTGATAAACTGTCAAAAGAAACATATTAATGGTTAGGTTTCAAGTGACAACGTGGTAGGCTAAAAAAAAAACAGCAATCCAACCACAGCAAGTGCGTTTAATGCTAAAAGCAAAGCTACATAAACTTTGTAGGAAGCCTAGAGGAAATTGAAATCCAAAGGGCAAAGAGGTATATCAGTAACAAAAGGCCCAAAAGTAACATCTGCGCAAATCATTCAGCATTACACCTGCTGACAATCTGAGCCCCCCTAACAGGGATGTTTTATTTAGGATATCCATAACATCCATCTAGTTAATCAAGATTTCTAAGTTTCCGCATTTGAAAATAAGTGATCGAGCTCCTAACTGATATATTTCATTTGAATTCAAATTAGAGCAAGCTCAGGAATAATTTGGAAAAGTGCATACAACATGGGTGGTGGCAACCATCTTTATCAGACAAACTACTAACAAATGCTAATTAAATGTATGGATAATATGTTAATAAAATAGCGGTTTCAAATAGAATCCATTGCCATTGAATATTTGATATAGATAGATTCACTTATAATATGTCTTTTGCATATTAGAAGAATCAAGCATGCACAATAAAACCAACAGGCGAGAGATTATCTTTTACTTCATAGAACTTTATTTTGACCATTTTTAAAAATAAAATAAAATAAAAATAAAAGAAGCCTAAATGCTGAACAATCTCCTTAACCATGTATTCTACAGTAATATTTGAACAAATATAAGTGAAATTATTCACAATACTATAAATTACTTTATTGTCTCCATATAACTTCTAAACTTGTTCATTTCTGCCATTCCGTATAAACCAACTCAAAAGCAGAATATGGGAACAGTTCATTACATTAAAGAGATAAGCTTGTGTCAATGCTAGACCAAATCAACATCAACATAATTGAATCTGTGTGCTGTTTGTTTTGACAAAACTAGATTTTTATGCTCAACTTATAAACCAAGACAAAATATAAACTAAAATGAATGATGAGATATTAACACAGCAGGAGCATGATCCAGTAGTTTTACAAGCACAACACCATGAAACAAAACAAACACCATGAACAAAACGCTAAGTATAATGAAACAGAGATTAAATGAATAGTAATAGTATCAACACATGAACATAGACTTCATGATTTGCCACAAAATAAACATAAATCACTTAGTCTGCGGACAAATTGCAAAGCCAAAGACAAATGATGAATTGTTAACAAGAAGACAAGCAAAATTGATATGAACATTCCGCACATGCTATGAGACCCATACTTCAGATCTGATGCTACTTATAAACCATTATCCTTAGAAATGCAATTGAATATATGCTTACCTCCTTTACTAAGGCACAAAATTAACGGATGTAAACCTTTAAGGTTCATTACAACAGTGGAACTTTAAGAAATGACAGAGGCAAGAGCCACATGAAAGGCATCAAATAGATCAAATGACATACACATGCACACATATCGGGATAGAAACAAATATTTAAAGCATGTTTTATTCCTACATTAGACTATTACGTCACTAACCCGAAAAGTACACTAAAAAAGATGCATACTCAAATCAAAGAACAGTAGAAAATATTTAATACACACATGTCAAGCCCTTGCCACTCCTTTTCACCAAAAGAACATTGCCAAAAGAAACTAAGTGATGAAGAAGATAACAAACTGGTACTAGTATAACCCAGTTGTACTCCACCATTCAAACTACTCAATCAGTACATCATAAGCTATCTGATATCAACTCCAGATTGATATGGAAAGATACAAGGAGAAACACCCATTGGCAGAGAAAAAGATTAGATAAAGCAGCTTCAGATCAAAACTTCCATTGAAACAAAATTCCCTAGATAGAGGATGTGATTAGAAAAAGGCAATACTTTTCTTCAAAGAAATGCATTAAAAAAATAAAATCATATTTCTAATGGGTACAATGAAGGTTTCATCAACAGAGAACAAAAGGAGGCTCACATGAAGTAAAAGGAAAGAAAAGAGTGAAAAAAGAAAGTCAAGTCTTTAGTTGTTTTGTAGACTTAACCTGAAACTATATATTAAAGGGCCTCAAAGGGTACATGTCTTTTTTCATTCAGGCATGTTTCCACTAATAATTACAAAAAACATCACCTCATTTTCAATTCATTGCATGTTTGTAGGACATTTCTGCAGAAACCAATGGTATCAAAGAAGAGATATTTTCACAATTTCCATAACAGAAGTTTGACAAACTGGAAATTAAGTGACAATACAGCAGAATCTTCGTAATTATCAACAGAAAGTCAGAAACCAACAACTGAAACTAACAGAAAACAAGCCACACACCAATTCAGATTGTTTATCTCCCAGAGAGGAAAAAGGGAGCAAACCATAACAAGTGTTTCAGAAAAAATCTTATCATTTTAATATATCTGACAGCAACATCTCAGCTAACAAATAAGTTCAATATTCAGCTTACAGCATGAATCCTCATTAAAATAAAAAGAAAACACAGGAAATATGATACCTTCAAAGATAAGTGAAGCAAATGGCTCAAATGTTGAACTAAACAGGATTGCTAAAACTCTCCCCAGCAAGTGAAAATGCATATCAACTCAGACTAAAACTTGTGAACAGTGATGTTCTTTAAGGAAAAACACATAACATGTTATCTGTATGTACATTTTGATGCCTTCATTCAGCTTTGAACAATAAAGTTGCAAATAAACACAGAATATATTAAACAACTGAGTTTTAGGTATTTTAGTTCTAGAGTCCAGGACAATTATCCAAAATTATACTTCCAAGACAACAGACTTGAACTTTTCACTTTGATCTAAATCATTCACTGAATTCCTTTTTCTCTCAACTGCTATTTTGGCATATCCAATGTCTCAACTGATAATAATCAAACAGCAATTTTTCTGAAAAATAGTTAATGGAAATAAAACATATGATCAAGATCAAGACCATGCACATACAATATCATTGCTAGATATAGAACCTCAATGAGCCCATCTACAAGAGAATATCAAATGCTAAACTCTCAATCTGTTGGAAATGATAAAAAGATGCTTTTTCATTTCAACTGTTGATAAATTTATTATTATCTCAATTTGCAAGCAAACCCAAGTTACTATGGAAAATGTTGTGGCAAAAGATAATAAGTGAAATGGAAGAATGGAACACATTTATAGAAAATGCGCCAGAGTATATAGTAGAAGCCAGAAGCCCGTGAAAATATAATTTGAATTATTGAGATATTAACTGTGTATCAGCTGTTATAAAATAATAAATACATTATCTGTGAATGCCCTTACAGCA
>JASCZI010090975.1:3884-26002 GCA_036250425.1 Stylosanthes scabra
TAAGTTACCACTCAAATGTACTCCATCTTCCTGCTACTGCTGCTACACCTCTTCCTCCTCCTGTTTACGTGGTTTTGGTCTTCTTCTTCCTATTGTTGTCGTTGCCATTATCATCATCGTCGCTCCTGTCTTCTTCTTATCTATTATGTCGTCTTCATTGTCCTCCTTCTCCTCCTTGTTGTTTTCGCTGCCGCCGCTGTCGTCACCGTCATCGTCATCGTCATCGGAAGAAGCATGAGGAGTTGACGGAGAGAAGAAGAAGAACTGAAATGGTCTTTCTTCCATTGTGAGTGAGAAAGAAAACTAGAATTCACAATACTGACGAATGAGAACAGCAGTGAATGAATTGAGAAAGAAAACAGCGAAGAACACTGAGAACGAAAATTGAAAAACCATTGTGAGAGAAAAAAAGGAAGGAAGCAAAATTGATGGAAGCGAAAATGATGGAATCCTAATTTCGAAAAAGCGAAAATAACTAAATGAGAGGCGCGTGTGATTGATTAGCTTGGTTGTTAAAAACACTTGGTTGTGTATAATTATTGTAAATTAAATAGGATATCATTTAATTTTTTATGTCACATTCTGAATTAAATAGGATAGTATTTAATTCATTATGCCACATTCTAAATTAAAGAAGATAGCATTTAATTTCTTATATAGAATAATATTTACTCTTTTCATAACATTTCAATCATTAAAATATACAAAAAAATAATACATGAACGTTAGATTAAAAAAAAATAAAAAAAGGTGAATGAAGAAAACCTACAATAGATATATATTATGGATGGATTTAATTTTCTCCTTCAATATTATATGAAAATGCTAGTAATATTATATATTTAGAAAAAACAGAAAATAAAATTATTATAATAATATATTTAATATCAATTATTGCAAATAATAATGAAATATCATTTTTATTGTGTGGTCCTTTATATGAAAGAGAATAATAACTTCCTTATCAAAATAATTAAAATACATTAAAAGATGAATCAAGCAAAAAATGAGTAAATCATTGAATGAGAACTTAAAAAGAATGAAATAACATAATAAACATGAAGTAAAGATCTAAATAGAAAAAATTAGTTGTTATTGGTCAATATTATATTGGTTACTAAATATTTTCCTACTAAACATAGCTAATTAAAACAGTGATGTTTGGTAGCGAATGAAAAACAATTCATTATTTCTTTATTGAGCTTTATTTAATGCAAAATATGATGTTTCAAATTAAATTACATAGGCGCTTCCTCATGCTTTCTAATGATTCACTATTGATTCCTATTTGAATGCAATTTAACTTTATTTGATGGGACTAGTCTATTTCCTATTAAGAACATCCAATAATATTCCATTAAAATATGTATTTATTGTTATTAATAAGACATATTATCAGGTTCTGTTTTAATTGTTTCTGTTTATGTATTATTTTTTCAAATGCACGAATCTACTAGCACTTTCACCTCATGATGGAGAAGAACAATCACCGGTTACACTTTCCAAATATCCTTTGTAAGTTTTTTATTTTTATTTTTTTATATTGTGTAATTCATATTTTCTTTGTGACTTTTGTAATTCATCTTCATTAATGTTTCTTTTTTTTTTCCTTTATTTAAATGTTTCACAAATAAGTGTACCTATCCATTCTTTATATTCTTCCAAATGGCTTTTGATTTTGTTTAATACGGAATCATTTGTTGAAGAAGATATTATTAACATTAGTAGCTGACATAATTCTGAGAACATGCACTACAAAAAATTTCTGGAATAGCAACCGATTTTAGTAATAAAAAAATTTGATCGCTAATAGCAACTGATTTAGCAACTGATAGGATTTTCAAATGACCAAAACAATGTTGGTCACTAAATTGGTCGCTAAGTGTCATTTAGTGATTGATTTAGCAACCACCACCAAAGGCATATAAATATTGGTTTTGTAACCGATTTAAAAACCAACTTTATTTTGATAATTTAAAAATCTGTTTGGTCGCTAAATCGGTTGCTATTTAGAAAATTAGTAACCTATTTAGCAACCCATTTCTCTTTATCATTTAAAAACTTAGTTGCTAAATCGATTGCTTTTTCGAAAACTAGCAACCGACTTAGCAACTAATTTCTCTTTATTATTTAAAAATCAGATTGATTGCTAAATCAGTTGCTAAATCGATCGCTGTTTCAAAAATTAGCAAATGATTTAGCGGCCAATGGAAACTAAAACAAAAATTTTGGACTTCTAAATCGGTGGCTAATATTTATGTAATTTAACAACCGATTTAGCAACTAACATAGATATTTGTGTTATAAATCAGTTGCTATATCGGTTGCAATTTATATTGAGACAACAAAAAATAAAAATAAATTAAGAGATTGATGCGGCAAATCTTTTCACTAAAACGATTCGCAACAATCCGACAAGTGCATCAGATCAAGTAGTATCCACTAGAGTGGGTTATTGTTCCCAACGAGGAAATTGGATTAACCAATACTTTCTTATAATTCTTTAATTAGATCAAACCGATTAATAAGAGAATCAATGTAACATAAAACTAAAGAAATCAAATACAAAACCAGCAAGCATGATTATTCAAAAACTTTAACAATTATCAATTATAAGAATACAAACAATTATGAAAGATATATCAAGAAAAGGAACAAGATTGAGAGATAGGAGATATTCAACAAAACAACTTCATAACCCACTGTTTCTAATATATTTTTGCAACATGTATCATCACAAATTCACCATGAATCCTAGTATAACTAAATCCTAATCTCTTAGCAATTTAGTTTCTCCTTAACCTATCTAATCATCAATCTCTTGACTAATTAAACAAGCAAAAAGATAATGCACACATCATGACTCAAATCTTTAACAATAAACAAGATTCTTGGACTGAATTAAATGTCACAATATTCAATCTCAAGCAAACTAGTACAACTATTAAAGATCCTAATGCATATTACTTCACATGCTCATCTCTAAGTCACATGCAGAAATATGGAATGATTCTTGAATATGTTTGAATGTCTATTTTCTCAAATGCAACAATTCAAAACAAGAAAGATCAATTATTCGTCAATAACCGAGTCTTTAACATTATGGGTTTCATCACAAAGAATCAAATAAGATGCAAATCACTCATTTATGTGGTAGAAATTCAGATTCATATAACAACACATATATTCAAAACATCATCTCTAATGCAAAGAACATACATGGAAGATCATTCTTGAACTAGTTAATGAGATCAAGATCAATGCATAATCAAATTTAATGTCACTTATTTAATTCTGCAGCAACCTTAACAAGCAAAAACCATCAAATAATATGTCTAGTCTCATTAACAGGTGTAGAAACTAAACCAAATAGAAGAACTAATTATACCTCTCGATTTTATCAATTCTTGCAATGATGAACAAGATTCATCATCTGAATTGTAGTAGATACTTGTAGATTTGAATATGTTATTGGATCATTCCATTGAATTGATAGAATAGAGCTCCTCCTTCTCAATATTCAAAGAGGACTAGCCACTCATGATTATGAATGACTTCAAGAAAAGGTTGAATGTGAATCTTGAATGCATCAACATTCAAAGATCTTCAAAGAGAATTAAGAAAAGAGAGAATCTTTAATGAGAAAGAGAGTAAACTGAATATTCCTCTATATTGAATTCAAAATCTGGAGTTACAAGGATGATGGAAAACTTCAAAGAAATCTAACCTAAAGTCAAGGAGAAAGTGAGAGAGAATTCTCCAAAACTTGAAAACTAAGCAAGAAAATATGAAATCTAAAAATCCTAATGATCTATTGTGTAATTCTGTAATTCTGTAAATTTGTAATTGGTAATTGGTAATGAAGTTTTCCATCTATTTATAGGCATACATAAGGAGAAAAATAAAATACAAATACATCCTAATTGAAATGACGAAACTGCCCAAAACAGCTAGCTTCCCACGCCTAGGCGTAGGATTCCACGCCTATGCGTGGGCTTGATTTGGCTTTGGGCTGGATCAGTGACTTCCACGCCTAAGCATGGGCTTCCACGTCTAGGCGTGGACTCTTGAATGCTTGTGGACAGCTTGAGTTGCTTCCACGCATAAGCGTGAACTTCCACGCCTATGCGTTGACTCTGAACTTGGTTGAGAAGGTAAGGGCCACGCCTAGGCTTCCTGGAGTACGTCTAGGCGTGGAAGTGCTTGCTCTTGGGCTAAGGGTTGATGATCCACGCATATGCGTGGACTTCTACGCCTATGCGTGGACTTCTAAGGCAAAGTTGGTGGCCACGCCTAGGCTTGATCAGGGGATGCCTAGGCGTGGTTTGCTCATGATGAAGCACGCATAGGCGCCAGCTTCCACGCCTATGCGTGGGATTCTGGGCAGAATTGCTTTCAAACTTCGTTCCTTGCTCCGCAAGCTTCCTTTCTTCATTTTTCCTGTAAATAATCAATAAAATAATCAAAGTACCACTAATTTATCATAATAAAACATTTGTTAACATTTATAAACATATTTACTATTTTTAGATGATTTTATGTTAATTATAGGAAGAATATCGCTTAAATTAGGAAGATAATTCTATAAAAAATGCTCATGCATCAGAGATCGGATTTTTAAATAAAAACCAAATAAAAATATGAGTTTCTAACTCTCTTCTTCTTGGTGTACTCTTTCATCTCTTTCATTTTTCTCCTAAACCCAAACCCCATCCCTTCTCTCTTTGCCGCCACCGTCTTCGTTCCTTTGCCTTCTTTCATCGATAACCGTTGCATCGCTGCTCCGGCACAGATCCATCACCTCTTCATGAAACACGCGTCTCCACGTCTTCGTCGTCTCTCATTCAGTATGCTTTCGCCATTGCTGTCGTCTCCGTCGTTAACCTCGCGCATGTAGGATTTGACAAGAAGGCAAGTCCTAACAATGCAGTTTTATACAGGAAGAAATGTATGTTTTGAATAATATCTTTATTATTACCTCAAATTACCGTGGACATTTTTGCTTTGTTGTTGTATAACTGCATGATTGATATTTATGGCATTTGGCTCAGAACACCCACCAATGGAAGTGTTTTTCTACCAAAGTTGGATAAGCAAGAAGAGAAGAAAAGATAGAAAAAAAGACCAGAATTTGAAGAAGAAAGTGTAGTCATTAGTTTGTTGAATTCTTTTGCACATATTTGTTCTAGTACAATAGTTATAATGTTATAATTTCAAATCACATCTATTTTATTTTATCCTTAAAATAGTGTTAATCACATTGGAGTGATTAATTATGTATACATTACTCATGCTTATTAGTTTCGGGTATATTATGAACGTTATTTTTTTTGGTGACGTATTATGAATGTTATTTGGTATTTATAAAATAAATGTATCCATATTTTATTATTACATTTTCTAAAATTATAATTATTTGGAAATCAATTTTTAATGGTGCTATAAGCAAAATTTAGTTAAAATTTATAGTTAGAAAAATAGTAGTAAGAACCAATTTAGCAATCGATTTTGAGATTTGGAGGTTATGTATTAACGATAGATATAGCAATCGAAAGTTAGCAACCGAGTTATCATTAGGGGTGTGAATGGATCGGATTCGATCCACATATCCGTGGTGAAAAATCGAATCCAATCCGAAAATGTGCGGAAACGATCTGATCCGCACAACCATCGGATCAGATCGAATCCGCACATTAACAGGTACGGATCACGGATATTAGGTCGCCATCTGAGGATCCGATCCACGGATCCGCATGTTAATAAATAAATAATAAGAATATATATATTAGTACATGTTTTTATGACTTTTATACCAATTTATTTAAACGTATCTCTCTTTTTGTTAATTTATGTTATTTTGAGTTTGTTGATTTAATGTTATATAAGAAAATAGATTGAAAAATGGGTCTTGAGTTATTATATTTTTCGTTTTTCTCCCTTAAAATTAATTTTTTTTTTTATCTTTTTAGCAGATGGATCCGCAATCCGATCCTACCAATAGCTGTAGTGAATTCCCAAAACGAATGAATCTGATGTAGGCCGGTTGTCCAAGTCTTTACTTTAATGAATAGGGAACTTACCATTCCCGCATCTTATTATTTCTTTTTTCCTCAATCTAGTTTTCCTAATCCTGTTTACGGTCTTTTCTTGTAGTTTGCGATCACCTCAGATAGAAGAAGGAAAAATTTACCTTCAACAGCATTTACTCATAAGTAGCGATCAGATGAAACTCTTTCCTCACTTCCTTCTTCCGGGGCGGAGCCATATGACGTGAGAGTCTCATGTACGGTTCCTTTGAGAAGGTGTGATACCACCACCTATCAAGCCTGACGAGCGGTCCACGGAGCTGCATCCATACTCACCTGGTCCATGCACATCGCTCTCAAATATACGGATCGGATCGGATTCGAAGGCTAAAATTGTGGATCCCTTATCCGATCTGATCCGATGAGAATTGTGCGGATTGGATCGAGATTTTGCTCAGATCCGATTCGATCCAATCCACGCACAGCCCTAGTTAGTAGCCGATGTGTTAGTTGCTATTAGAGACCGAAAATATAGTTGGTTGCTATTTAGCAACCGTTTTAGCAACAAAAAAATGGTTTCTATTTAGCAACTGAATATATCAGCAATTGATTTAGCAACCAATTTATTGGTGGCTGTTTAGCAACCAATTTAGTTAGCAATCGATTTAGGGACTGATTTTGTTTGACACATATTTAGTCAGCCTTGCCCGAAAATCGATTGCTAAATCCGTCGCTAAAATTTAGCAACAAACTTCGGCTGCTATTTTCAATTTAGCAACCACCAAAATTGATTGCTAAATCGGTTGCTATTCTGGAAATTTATTAACAGAAATGCAATTAAGGTATTAATTTTAGTTATGTATATGTTCTTAATTGATTTTATTTGTACGATGTTATTATTTTAATATTATTTCATTAAACCAGTGTTGTTATGTTTTTTTTTATGTTATATAGTTATTTTTTTAATTCAACCTCTTTTTTATTTTTTGTAATTACCAACCATTGTTATTAGTATTTTATATTCGTTTCTATTTATCCTCTTCAAACATATTAAAAATTTTCTTTCGAAATGTAAAAGAATCTCTTAGTATAAATAACAATTTTATATGTCCTTAATAACTTTCAAATTACAATAAAGATAACACTTTTCTGTTTGTTTTCCAACCCTGTTTGTTTATTTTATTTTATTTTTTATGTTTTTGTTTTTATAATTTTCTTAAAGTTTAACGAATCTAATGATAAGTTAGATAACCCTTCTATGTTATTATTTTTCTTGTCGCTAGTTTATGCATTCTTCAAACACAGACACAGAGACACTATTTATGTGATGATATTATGTTAATATAATTTTCAATTATATTACCCTCGTTTTCAGTTCTTTATGTTGGGTTATTTTAATATAACTTATCTGAAACCAGAATAACTTCCCTAATGTATTGAAAATAACATCTCATTTATGTTTGGCGGCGGTGCCGCTAATAAAAAACTTGGTTTAGCGGCGGTTGTTCCAACGGTTTATAAAACCGCCGCTAAACCGTTTGCCAGCACCCGTATAGGCGGCGGTTTTAGAAACGCTGGTAATCGTTTAGCGGCGGTTTGCTAAAAAACCGCCGCTAAACGAAAGATTCCTTGTAGTGACATACATACATATATCATGGTTTAAAACAAATACTATATGTACTTTAAAAATTCAACTATGTTATTTAATTTATTCTCAATGCACATTTTATATTTCAACGTATATCTATATGAAAAATTTAATTAAGTAACTAATTTTTTACCTAAATATAGCATAACACATGCATGGTTGTATTATTTATGGGTGGAAATTTACAAAATTAAATAATGTATTAGATCAACATTAACTAATAGTAGTATTATATATTTTCTGTTTTGGTAATGCTACGTGTACACTTATTATAATTAATCAACTCCAACCAAGTCATATACCACTACTCTCAGTCTCTCACTCTGCCCAAACTCATGCCCTTCTTCTCCTTCTTTCTTTTTCTCTACAACATTTTTTTTCCTTTTCTTCTTCATTCCTTCCTTTCTTCCTTTCCCTCCTCCTCCTCCTTCCTTTCTTTTTCTCAATTTCATTTTTTGGAGAATTGAACCTGTGAGTAGGAATTTAGAATTAGGATTAGGGTTAGGGATTGGATTTTGTTAGTGAAATTTTGACAATAGTTGTTCAATTTAGGGGCGAATCGTGCAGGTGTAGACCACTTATGAATCAGTGACTAAGTTTATGCACGAGAAGATCAAGTTTAGTTTGCATTCCCACAAGAAGACCATGTTCTGGCAGCGGACAGCAAGTAGTTATTGGTTTTCCCAATGTTGATGATTCCAATATATACTGATTTTGAAATTCTATTCTTTCCTTCTACTAGCTTATTGTTTTTAATATTTTTTTCCTCTAAATAAGACAATTGGTTTGAGGAAGAGGGGTATAAGGAAGAAGGAGAAGAAGAAAAACGAAAGGAAATAAAAAATCAAAATGAACAGAAAAACATTGTTGACATGAATAATAAAGAAAGAAACAAAAAAAATTTCAAAGAATGGTTGAACAAGATTTTGTAATTGCCACGAACAGTTTTTATGGTTGATATGAACAAGTTTTTATAGTTGACATGAATAATAAAGAAATAAATAAATAAGACTTAAAAAAAATACTTGAACAGAATTTTATAATTACCATGAACAGATTTTTATAATAGACATGAACAGAAATATATAATCAAAATAAGAATTAATAAATAAAAAGGTAAAAAAAAATAGAAATGATATACTTATTGCTATATCAATATCTTGCTTCTCCCTGAGTTATGTGAACCAGTTAGAAGTATATAAGATCCTGTGAACCAGAATTCATAGCGTCTATAAAAGTTGTTCATGATAAGTATAAAATTATGTTCGTTGTATATATAAATTTCTGTTCGTTTTACTTGTGTCTTTACTTTTAGAGAGACACTAGGAAATAGGTGAACAGTGCACACGTGAACAGTGCCCGCGTGAACAATAACAACTTGGTTGGAAAAAATAGGTGCATGTCTAGAATTATTACACATCCAAGCATTTACCCTAGCCAACCCTAACCAAGTCTTTTTTCCCCACTCTCACTCACTGCACGCGCATTCACTCTCCCCAAAATTCAAACACGCACGTGTTCTTCTTCTTCTTCTTCTTCTTCTTCTTCTTCTTCTTCTTCTTCTTCTTCTTCTTCTTCATCGCTGCTATTGTAGCCGCCATCATTGTCGTCGTCGTTGTGCCGCCGCCATCATTATCGTCGTCGTCGCTGTCGTCGCCTCTTCGTCTTTCTCTTCTTCGTCATATTCTTCTTCCTCTTCTTCGTCCTCTTCTTCTTCCTCCTCATCCTCCTCATCCTCTTTCTTCATTGTTACGTTGTTGCTGTTATTGGTGTTGTTGCTGTTGTTGTTGATGATGAAAAATTAAATTGAATATTCTAGAAAAACAAAAACGGATTTTGAAGACAAGCAGAAACGAATTTTGAATTAAAAATGAATTGAATTTTCACGAAAAGAGAAACGGATTTTCATGAAAAATAGAAACAGATTTTCATAAAAATAAAAACGGATTTTCATATAAAATTTGAATTGGATTTTCACGAAAACAGAAACAGATTTGGTGATGAACCCATGCCTAGGCGTGGTCTTGTTTAGCTCCAGGGTGATGTTGTTCACGCCTAGGCGTGACTTTAGGTCACGAAAACATAAACAGATTTTGAATGAAAACAGAAACGGATTTTAATATAAAACAGAAACTGAATTTCATATCAAAATTGAATTGGATTTTCATGAAAACAGAAATAGATTTTCATAAAAACAGAAACGAATTTGCATGAAAAATAGAAACAAATTTTCTTTTCTTTTCTTTTTCTTCCTTCTCCTCCTCTTCCTCTTCCTTCCTTCATCATCATCATCATCATCATCATCATCATCTCCTCCTCCTCCTCCTCCTGTGTTATATTTCTTTTTCTTCCTATTCTTCTCTATTTTCAATGTTATTATCCTCCTCCTCCTCGTATTCCTCCTCATCGTCGCTGTCGTCGCTGCTGTCTTCTTCCTCTCTATTTTCGTCGTCATTGTCCTCTTCCTCCTCATTCTTGCCCTCCTCCTCCTTGTTGTTGTCGCCGCCGCCGCCACGGTCATCGTCATTGGAAGAAGTAGTAGGAGTTGATGGACAAGAATAATAATAATAATGATGAGAATAATAGGAAGAAGAAGAAGACGAAGTTGTAGAAAGAGGAAGAAAAAGAAAAAGCTGCAGAAACTAACGTGAAACGCACGCATGTGTTTTTGAAGCTTGGTTGGACTTAGTTGCTAAAAATTCTTGGTTGTATATAATTATTGAAAAAAAATTTACACATTATAATTAAAAGTAACTAATTTTTAAATTTAAAAAATTATTTAAATTTATGTATCTTCATTGGCCGAACTTGTAAAACTCTTTATATTTCATCCAAATCAAATTCTACATTCCTTAACTATAAAACTATAAATACCATAACAAGATAAGAAATATTTAAAAATGAATTACCTGGATTATTTGCTAGGAATCTAATGACAACCCACCCTCCAGGAGGCACAGCAATTGTGTTACGTATTTGAGGATTTACCAAATTAAACAATTTCCAATCTCGATGTGGATCGAAGTTCCTAAACCCTAGAGCCAAAACATGGAAACTAAATCCATGAATATGTATGGGATGGTTTTGCACACCAATAAGTGCCATATTCTGAAACACAATCTCCACCGTTGAATTGAATCTTAGTCTCTTTGCCTTGGTTGATTTCGGCGTGAAAAGAAGCTTCATATCGAAACTGTTGTTGAAGCTTTGGTCCATGAAGTTAAACATCACCGGAGGGTAATTTGGGAAATCCGCAGTGTAAACCCCACTCACCTTCCTAAAGAAGGCCTCCAGCATAGAGAAGCCTCTTCCCTTTGGAATTACAAACGATTCGTTGTTCATGCTTGAGGAGAGTCTCTGGTTCAGTGGGCCCAGACACGTGGCGTTCGTAGCATTCGCTGTATCGCATCTTTGTAAGGATAATCCAACGGTGATAAACATGTGCTCATCCACGTTGAGTGGGACTGGGACCCAGTGCGGGGCCCTTACAAGACTCGTTAGGTTATTGTAAAATGTGAAAGTCGTTTCTGTGTCGTTTATAGGTGGAAGTGTAGGCATTAGACTGAATAATGATGATGATGACGTGTCAGATTGGTACATGAGGATGCCACGTGTCGTGGTGTTGTCTATGTTGGGAACTCCGATGCTGTAGGGAAAAGCAACCATGTAATATGAAGAAATGGGTTGGTTGGCTGTGAAAATTGCGTCAACGGTTTGACCTGTATGACTATGGTGTCGGTGAAGAATGGGTTAGTGTATGCAGCATCAATGGCGACAACTATGAACTATCTTGAAGAAAAGATGGTTATTCAATGCAGCGTTGGTCATTCTTAGCATGTACATCTTTCCTTGCTTTACCTTTAGCTTGACTGTCTCTGATTTTATTTTATTTTTTTCCAAAAAAACATAATAGAGATTTGGAAACAGGTTAGATTCATTAGTAAGATATTTTATGAATCAAGATCCCAATTGAGTAAATGAATTAATGTCAATTTCCAGGTAGGTAATGTAATTATGTAAAGCCATGCACTTTAAATTGAACACTATGTGAGTGTTTGGGTTAAAGTTTATAAACAGAAATTTGTATCGAATAGATTTTACAAAATTAAAAAGTGAGTTAATATGTGCATATCTAAAAATCTAACTGGTTTGTGTGAAGTAGGTACTACGTAGTTTCGCAAGACTCAAATAACATCAAATTTTAAGAAGTAATTATTAAGTACCATTGTGGGAACAGTTGAAGAGATCACCAGGCAAGCCATTAATGGTGAAGGAATTAGATACATTAGGTGCGCCGCCAGTGGCAAGTGCTTGGTTCTCTATATCCACAACGTTGCCATCATACCAGTCACCTGTATTTTAAAACATATGATATATATAACTAACTAAAAACTTTCATGAAAAACGAATAGAATCATTATTCTGCGTTAAATTAAAGGAAAATTCTACCATGAAGATAATTAAGTGTCTTTTGATGAGGATATTACCATATTTAGAAGTTTCTCTCTCTTCTTTAATTGAACATCAGATTTTAATAGCACAAATCAATGATCAAAATTTAATATCCTCATTAGAAGACACTTTAGTATCTTCATCATAGACCTTCCCTAAATTAAATTGTAAAAATTAAGGATTAGTGACAGGTATCTTACCTAGTATTATTGGAACTTGCATGTAAGGTTTGGGAAATGGAAATTTATGAGAGCGAGGGTGGATGATGAAAGCACCATGAACCCAAGCACGTAAAACAGATGCATGAGCATGCCACCACAATGTTCCTTCTTGATCTGTGACCTTGAATTTATATGTATAATTACTCCCACCACTAATTGTGCATTGAGTTATGCACTACAAGAAATGCTGTTGTTATCGTCGGATTTTGCGTGGGATATACCGTCGGATTTTGCGTGGGACAATTCGAAGATTTAAGGACAAAAATACGATTAAGGCAAAATATTACCGTCGGAGTTGAAAATCCGACAGTAAATCCGATGGTAAAGTCTTTGGCGGGATTCAAAAAATTGGCGGGAATGATAGCGTCGAAATTAGCGTGGAAATTAGCGTCGGATATTATCATTAGGGTATTATCGTAAGATTAAAATCCGACAGTAACAATGGAATAATTATTTTTTTATGAAATGGTCATTACCGTCGGATTTTCCCAATTAAAATCCGACGCTAATGAGACTTGATTGAAACGCAGCGTTTTATTTAGCTGCTGTGGTTACCGTCGGATTATTGCCCACACTAAATCCGACGGTAAAGGTAACCTAAATCCCTAATTGCACGAGCCTCCCCCTTCATTTGTACCATCACTAAAAATGACAAACTCTTTCCCTCTCATCCCCTCCGTTGCTGTGAACCGCACCTCTTCACCACCTCCACGCCGTCGTCGTCAACGCCACCTGACGAGTTGCTATCGCCGTACACGGCCCCTACTCTCTCCCTATCCCACACACTGACCACCTCTTGACCACCCCCACGCCGCAGTCAAAGCCACCTCGTGAGTTGCCGTTGCCGTCGCTCTCCGCAGCACCCTCGTGAGTTGCAGTCGCTGCTCCGCCGTCGCCCCGTAACCGCCGTCCCTGCGTCGCTCTCTGCAGCATCCACACCGTCGTCGTCCTCACCACACCCACGTGGTGACCTTGTTGCCATCATTCCCGGAGGTAAGAACATGGCTTAGGCTTATTATGTATTTATTTAAGAAAAGAAGATAGAGGTTAGCATGGTGTAGCAGTAGAGTCTAATCGTGAATTAGCTTAATCTATTTATGTTTTATGCGTACATGTGTAAATATGGATGCAGCCGGGAATACCAGCGCGAAAGTAACATAACGGAATCAAATTTGTGACTTGTGAGGGATATATATGACGGATTTCGGACTTGATATATTGATCTGACCTTCATTACCATTATTCTTATATGTGCGTCTTTTCCTCTTATGGAATACATTCATTGCCTATTGCACACATTCAACCATAATATATATGCCTTGCCAATTCCCAATTCCCAATTCATTTCGTCCTTTTTCTTTAATTTCACATGGATTTGGCCTTTCGCCTAATTATACACAACAACCACATATATGTTTCCTTCATTAATGCAATCAACCTTTCTTTCCATAACATTGATCGCATCTTTCTCTGTGTGGTGCAGGATGTGTTTATCACAGAGCTTGACACTCGCATGCAGGCCACACAACAGAGTGCTCATGAGGGAAATGGCTCGAACAGTCCTGTCATTGTGGACCCCGATGAGGTTTGGCGTGAGGTGGTCGGGGAGCCAAGGAAGAACTGCATATATGGTATAGGCTCCTACTTTTCTCGGACCCTACGCACTGATCCTCTGCTCAGATCTTCCAGAGGAACGAGTGAGCCTCCTTTGTCTCAGCACACCGTGGACGAGCTTCGCACGCAAATCCACGGTCTCACTTAGGAGCTACATCAAAAGGTCCAACAGAATGAAGAGAATGAGGAGCGAGTCCAGCAGTTGCTAACACAGGCCGAGTTGAAGATGAATACGACTATTGAACAGGCCCGTGAGGAGCTCGTGAGAGAGCGCGAGGAGTACCGGAAAATGAGAGAGGAGATGGCGGCCTACTATGCAAGTATGCGGGCAACTGGCTCCGGAGTTGGATCCACTATTGTGACAGCACCAGCAGCTCAGCATGATGGCGATGGAGGTCGGGAGGATGACGCTGATGACTACCAGGACCCTTAGACTATATTTTCTGTCATATTTTGTGACTTTTATGTATTGTTATTGTTATCGTGAACTGTTTCAGACTGTATTTGAAATTGTGGATTTCGGTACCTGTGGGAATTTAAATTTGTTGACTATATTACAGGTATTTTGATGCTGCTGATTTCTGGTATAATTTACTTTTTAAATATTTTTTTAAAATTTTTTTCAGATTAGCGTCGGATTTATCGTGGACTGTGTCGACGGTAATAAATTTAGAACAAATTCATTTATTTTTTTAAAAACCATTAGCGTCCGATTTATAGTGGGATGTGACCCGACGGTAAAAATTACGGAAATTTATTTAAAAATTAATTCTAAAATTAGCTTCGGATTTAGAGTGGGACCGGATCCGACGGTAATATTTAATGTATCGTCGAATTTGGTTATAGATTTACCGTCGGATACAAAATCCGATGCTAACATATTTGCGTTGAGGTAGTTACCGTCGGAATATAGGTCGACGCTAAATCCGACGGTAATGTCTGTTACCGTCAATTTCAAGGATAAAATCCGACGCTAAATCCGACGGTATTGACAGTATTTCTTGTAGTGATGTATTCTGGTCCGTCTGCCCATCCACTAAAGAGTTGAAACACTCCATGCCTACACACATTCATACAATAAATTTATTAATTATTATATTTAACATTAACGAATTATTATAATAGTAATTAAATAATATAAAATAAGATATTTATAGTCTGTTTCAAACTAATTTTCTACTTTTCTACAAAAAATTTTAATTTTAAAGTGTACGATATGCATGTGGTTCCGGATTTTGCTGCTCTCTCCTTGTAGAGTATTTGTTGTTGTTGTGAGTTATTTTTTTTTTTATCATTACTAGTATACGCATTTTTATAAATTAAATATGAATAATATAGTATTATATTTAGGATTAGCTAAATTGATAATAGTATTGGAAAATTATCACATGTTCCACCGACAAAAAGAGGAACATGATGTTCATGGTACGATTAGGTTGCCAAGGAGTAGTTTTGTCATCTAGCAAGTGAGAAAATGTTCAAAATGACAGTGAAAGCATAAGCTCTTTTATCAAAAAGAGGCTAAAAAGTCATCCTGTGGCTACTTGCAATACATCATGTACATTTTTTTTCCTTTTAATTCTTTATACAATTTAACCACATTTCAATTAAAAATGGGTATTCTAGTTTTTAACATTAATATCAAACGGTTAAATTTGACAAAAATATTTAGATAGTTACTTAAGTAATATTTCAATATTTTTAAAAATAATATTTTTTCTTTTCTTAATTAAGGTTATTTTAGTATTACATAAAATTTTATCAATTCTTCAATTAAAATAATAGCCGGAGTGAAAACGGATAAGAGTCAATGAGACTTAGAAAAACTTTATCATTATTGCGTGTTCAGTTAAAAGGTGGTGTATGTTAATATAAGCAACCATATATACTCCACTAGTACTGTGATTTTTTGTGTTGGAAAGGAAGAAAGATAATTATGATGATAAGACTTTAAGTCAACGATAATGGTCGAAAATATATCAAGTAATTGACATATATGATAGCAAATCACTCTGTAATTTTCTTCAACAATAAAATTTGGTATCATTATTATTTTGGCAATATATAGGATGACGAATAAAGAAGCATGGGGTAGTATTCAAAATACACGCAATATTAGAGATATAATTATCTATACATTTTTTATTAAATTTTTTTTATAAGTACTTTATAAAAGTAACATCTGAATTCCCTAAATTCTGCTGTTGTGGAAGGTTTGCTTATTGCTCAAAACGAAATAATAATATTTTGCTATATGTCCAATTATTTCTACCCACAGCCTCTGCGGCCTCTTCTTCCAAAATTTTGAGTTTTCTCTGCTAGAATTTGTATTATTCCAATTGTTATTGTTGTTTTAATTTGCATTATATTATTTCTGGTTGAATTTTCTGAGTTGTTTTTTTCTAGGCTAAATTTGTAGCTTGAGAGACATAACTTGAATCATTGTTGAATCAGGCTTCTTGAGTCTTTCTTTAAGTTTTTCCTCCACCATCAAGAGGGCTTCCAGATTGAGTATAGAGAGGGGAGGTTCTCTTGTATTCACAATGGTGATGAAGGGATGATAATCTTCATTGAGGCCATCCAAAATGACATTTGTATATTCTGTATCGGTGATGGGAGCTCCTACAGTGGCAAGAGCATCAACAACTTTCTTGATTACAATAGGTAATCAGCACTAGACCCAACTTTCATGATAGTTTTCAATTGTAATTGCAATTGTCTGATCTTTGCTCTGGTTTGTGATACAAAAAAGGTTTCCAATATGCTTCAAGATTCATGAGCAAATTGGCATCCAAGGATGCGGTGCTTGAAGAAAGGATCCAATGATGCAAAGAGCCAAGAATTCACATTGTAATTTTCTACTCTCCACTCTTGATAGACTTGTGTTTCTTTTTCTGCTTTCTTATCTTCTTGTCATGCATATCTGATTGGGATTTTTCTTTTTCTAAATGATATTGTAGCTTTCCTCCATTGATTGTTTGAATGGCTTGGTATTTTCATGTGAGAAAATTGTCACTTGTAAGTTTATCGGTGAGAAGAACAACAAGCAAGTGGTTTCTGAATGATTATGTTCTAAACTATGAAAGCAGAAGGAGTAGCAGTGATCACCTCAGCCAAGGATCTTGAATTTGGAGCTTTGATACCCACTACAAGAAATGCGGCCGTTACCGGCGGATTTTTTTTGTGATTTTCGCCGTTTTCAATGTTACCGGTGGATTTTTTCCGCCGGTAAATAATTACCGGCGGATTTTTAAATTTCGTGGGTAAATACCGGCGAATTTTTCCGCCGGTAACATAATTTTGGTGGCCAATCCGGTTTCAGTATTACCGACGGAATTTTTCGCCGGTAATTCCCCAGGTAACGTTAAAACTTTTTTTAAAAAAATTAAATGCATAAAATATTACCGAGAAAAAATCCATCGATAATTCCCCCGGTAACATTGGCAGAATTATAAAAAAAATATAAAAAATAGCAATTCTACTACAATTTTATCCCAAAACACTTCCATTATTCAAGTTAGCCTTGTATAAAAGATCTTTAATAAACTAATAATAATAACAACAGCAATAATAAAATGTTCATTTATACAAGACAATAAAAGTAAATATACATAAAACATAAAATTAAAGAAAATTAGACAACCACTATACATGTTAATTAAACTCATAGTTGAACTAGATTACTTTTTTTTTCGATATCACCACTCACTAAAATCCCAAGGGGAGGTGAGGGAAGTCAACAGAAAACAATTTAAAACAAAACAAAAAACAATTAAACTAAACTCCCAAAAACAACAACAACCAATTAAACTAAACTCTCAAAGCAACAGCTAGCCTGCACCTGATTTCCTATTACAAAACAAGCAATAAGCAATGAATTAAGTAGGAACACCCAAAGCAGCTAGTCTACACCCCATCTTCCTATTTTAGATTGGACACATGTTTCTTTCCTAACAATCTCCAATTATGTTGCAATGTCCCCCTGTCAAGAGCAATCGCATCTCTTTCTCCTAGCCAAATAGTTAATAGGTGAATTATTTCCCATTTCATTGCTTCAAGATTTACCTCCTTATTGTGAAAAAATTTCTGATTTCTCCATCCCCATATACACCAGATAGTGGCAAGAAAAATTCTGCACCGTGTATCTCTTTCACAACGGGGTTCACAACCCCACACCAAGCAAGAAAGCAGCCATAAAGTATCAAAGTATCATATATCCCATATAACAGACCCATATAAAGTACATGCAAAAGGTGTCCCAAAGTATCATATATCCATAAAGTATCAATTTAGTTGTCCCAAAGCCTAATCATAACTATTGAAAGAAGCACTCACCTGAGTTCTAGAACTGGATCCAACTTGTGGATACTTCAATATAGTCCAATCAAATACATAGTCAAACTGATAACCTGTAAAAGCAACATTTCAATTAACTTTCAAAGCCTTAAAGGAATTTTCACCGAGGAGCAATGAAACAACAAACATATCATGACCACATATATAACATAATAGAAACTTGGAAACTAAAAACGCATTCCAATGATCAAATATAAAACTCAATGCTAAACCCACATATATAATATATATAACCAAGTAATGCAAAATAAGTACTTTATATTTCACTTTGTCCCTTCTAAACTTTGAACTTCCAAGTTACTTTTGGCAACCACTTTTGTCAAGATATCATGACCATGATGCTTCTATAGTAATGTTTTGTCTTTTAAAAATATAAAAATAAAAATTCTTAATTTAGTCATGTATTCTCAACTGCCAATTTTTCATTTATGTCAACTAATTACCACAAGCAGAAACATTCTTTTTGGCCAAAGTATCAACTGAAACTAACATTGCATATATCAGGAACAAGGTATTAACACAAGTCTGACAACACACCAATAATGCATAAATATAAAATATGAATTAACAAGTACAAATCAAGGAAAAATTGCCTATGAACCACTACTTACTAATAGTCAAATTTAAAACTAAGATTCTATCTATAAACATCCCCAAAAAGAGATTAATAACATACTAATAACAATAATAAATAGGTTAATATTAAGATTCTATCTATAGGCAACTTTCAAAAAGTTCACAAGCTAATTTTCATACTAGATAACTCCACGGCCATCAATGGAAACAAGGGAAACAAGGGAAACAAGGGACCAAAGAGTAACAGCCATCAAAACACTCTCAAAGTATGATATTCAATTATTCATACACACATCACAACACTATTAGCATTTGAATTTCAGCATCCAAGAGAAAAGAAAAATGATTGAGGAATACCTGGAAATACTCTGGCATCCATAATGGAAGGACAAAAGCTTCTTCAAGAAGTCTCTTGGCTTTAGTGAGGCCTGCAACATCATCCCATCTCACTCCATTAGTAGTCTCCAACACGTCCCTTTCGAGCATTTCAGCCAAGTCAGGATCAGGACCTTCATACTGCCCCTTCTTTGTTTTCCCATCATCACCATCACCATTCCTTTCATTAAAACAAAAATGCATACTACTTTGTCAGAAACACTGAACTATACATTATACACTAAAGGTTTTGTCTACGGTGTAGAAATTAATTGCCTAACACACAATAACTAAATAGACTCCAGGTTAACAGCTTTTCTTAAAATCATGTATCAAAGACCAATTTTGGCATGATTTTAAAAGGCACTAGCCTACCCTAAATCAATTAACCAATTTAACAAGATCCAATTGTTCCATTTAATTTCAAGATTTAGTGGAAGTTGAGCCACATCTCATATTGAAGGGTATTGGAAAAATCTACTGCCTGAAAGAGAAGCTTTGCTGAAGAAGGAGTATAATGGATAGTATAATGAAATACCTGGAGCAAGTTCTTCGCAGGAAGGACGACGACGGCGCAGCCACTAGGCGGAGAGGACAAGACAGCAATGACGACAGCCACTGGAGAGAACCCTTCGCGTTTCTCGACTCTCCCACATGGATTGGTAAAATGCGAGTTGTGTGGGGTTAGTGTGGGAGGTCCGAACCCTAACCCAAACGACGATTGAGGCGGCGCCGACGATTTGGTGATGGAGATAGCATGGGGGTGAGAGAAATGGAAGAAGGGTGGCGGCACTTAGGGTTCAGAAGAGAGTGAAGTGAGGAAGAAAGGTTGCGTGGAGTGTTTAATCTCGATACTTAGTGCCAATAACTTTTTTTTCCTTGCTCTAGAACTTACCGGCGGAATTTGCGGAGGATTATATTATCCACCAGTAATATTTTCTGGCAAAAATTTTCTCTCATTTCCGCCGGTAAATCCCCCTCAAAATCCCCCAGTAACGTCCGCCCCAAAATCCGCCGGTTAATCCGCCGATAACGAGCGCATTTCTTGTAGTGACCATGTAAAGATAGATAAGAGAATCTTGAAGAATAAGAATGGAAATATGCTTTGTAAAATTGAATAAAAGAACTGGTGTGTATTTTCTGTAACTTGTAAAATGATTATTGTGTTTTGTAATGAATACACAATGGTCCATTTATACTAGCTAGGAGTCCAGCAAGAACGAGTCTTGAGTCCAAATACAACACGGGTAAATTAGGGATTGTGCACCCTAATTTACTAGCAACCCTAATTCATACACACAGCTGCGTAGCTTTCACACACACGAACCCTAGGAGCAAAAGCTACTTGGTAAGGATCTCAAAAGCACCCTAGCTATCAAAAGTCAGGAGCAACAGCTCATTGACTTTTTGAGTTACCAAACGCAAAAGGTGGCTCCTGCTTTTTTAGAGTATAAGCACTTGTTCGAAAAGCTTTACCAAACCCACCCTTAGCTAAACTATTACAAACTATTACTATTTATAATATAGTTTCCTAATCTAATTGGACTATAGACCCAATATATTACTAATCCTAACTTAAACCTTTTCTAATAGTGTTAAAACGTCGCACCAAAAATCTTGTTTTTCTAAAGTCGCCGTCTTTTTTTTTTAGAATATAATTAATATCTTGTTATTGTTGACATGTTTTTAAATCTTTCGGAAGCTTATTTGATTTTTTTACCTTTTGTAGTTATTTTTTTATCAATAATATAAATTTGTTACCATTATTTTGATTGTTTATTTTAATAAAAAATAATTATTAATTAATTATTTATTAAATAAGAGAAAAAATGATTAGGCGTTGTTCTTCTGTGGACTTATTTGATAGAGCCACGTAGCGAAAGCGGCACAAATATCTAATACTAGAACATTATTCAAGTAATTCTACTAACACCTTATAGCAGCAGCAATCAAGGAAAATAAATCAACCAAATCAACAACAAGCACACACCAAGATTTTTAGCGTAGAAATCCTTCTTAATGTGAGAAGTAAAAACCACGGGTCGTCCAGACCAATGAAATAGTCCCACTATAATCAAATATGAGGTACAAGAGAGTCACAAAATATAGCACAACTTGTGCATACAACCAACCAAAGTACCAAACAACAATGGTTACAAAATTGAAAATGAAGAAGATAAAATACCCAAAGCTGGGGCTTCAGTTCAAGCTCAATTTCTCCCTCCACGACGCTCTAATCAAAATCTCCACTGTTCAAAATGAAGAACCGGATGAGACGAACATGCTATCCAAATTTCAAACTGATCCAACGGTGAACGAGTGAGAAAACGCAGATTGAAAATGCTGCTATGTGTAAAATCCGAAAATGAACTCTCTTCACTCTTCCTCTCTCAAATGGCTGCCTCTTTTTTTCAAAATCCTCAAAAATCTGAATTGTGATATGTGCAAAGGGTGTCTCAAACCCTAAATGTTTTGGGCTTGGGCCTCACTTAGGAGAGAACCCAACCCAACAAATGTCCCCCTTCTCGACTAAGTGGAGGCCATCGCCATTTCGGCGATCAAACAAAATGTCTCAAGCTTTCCTCTTGGTAACACCTTTGTCATCATATCAGCACCATTATCGTCAGTGTGAACTTTCTCAAATTCCAACAACTTGGAATTCAATACATCTCGTATCCAATGATACCTAACATCAATGTGCTTAGACCTTGCATGAAAAGTGGAATTCTTAGCAAGATGAATTGCACTTTGACTGTCACAAAACAACACATAATAGTCTTGCTTGAAACCAAGTTCTATAAAGAACTTTTTCATCCACAACAACTCTTTACACGCTTCAGTTGCTGCAAT
>JASCZI010090975.1:35070-50782 GCA_036250425.1 Stylosanthes scabra
TAAATTATATGTCACTTATTCAATCAAAAATCAACAAAGACAATGCATAAACCATCAAATAATATGTTTAATCTTATGATCTAGAATAGAAATTAAACCAAAGTAATAACCAATTATACCTCTCGGTTATCTTGATCCTTGATTTGATGAACAAGATAAATCCTTTGAATAATTAGTAGAACTTACAGATTTGAATACTTTATGGGATTAATCCATTGGCTTGATAGAATAGAGCTCTTTCTCCTTAATCTTCAAGAGAGTTTAGCCACTCATGATGATGAATGACTTCAAGAAATGTATGAAGATGATTCTTGAATGCATGAACATTCAAAGAACTTCAAAGAAACTATGGAAAAGATATAATCTTCAAAGACAAGAAGGTAGAACTGAATTTCCTCTTTACTAATTTGAATGAAAGTTACAAAAAAAGTTGATGGAAAACTTCAAAGAACTAGAACTAAAACTTGATTCAAAGAACTTCAAAGAAACTATGGAAAAGATATAATCTTCAAAGACAAGAAGGTAGAACTGAATTTCCTCTTTACTAATTTGAATGAAAGTTACAAAAAAAGTTGATGGAAAACTTCAAAGAACTAGAACTAAAACTTGAGAGAAACTAAAAATGAATTCTCTAAAGTAAAAGATGTAAAAGTTCTAGACTATGACAAAGTAATGCTAAGATGATAAAAGCTCTCCAAAAAAACTACCTCTAATGTGAAGTTTTCCATCTATATATAGGTTTACAAAAGGGATAAATGAAATACAAATGCATTGGAAATGAAAATCCAATTCTGCCCAAGAACAGGGAGCTCTCACGCCTAGACTTTGGCTTCCACGCCTAGGCGTGAGACTCTGCATGCAAACTTGGCTTTGCTTCCCTTAAATAAGTCCTCCCACGCCTAGACTTTGGTTTTGGCGCCTAGGCGTGGGCTTCTGCTTGGCACTGGCTGCTTGGGCGTGGCTTGGACGCCTATACTTTGAGCTCAGGATGCTTGGCCACGCCTAGGCATTGAGTTGGATGCCTAGGCGTTGGCTTTGAGTGTCCTTGGAATCCTTGAAGACTGATAGGCCACGCCTAGGCGTTGGCATCCACGCCTAGGCGTGAGTTGCTTAGTCCAGAGGTGTGGCTTGGGACGCCTAGGCGTTGGGCGTTGAGGCTCTGTCCAGGATGCTTCCAAATCTTCGTTTCTTGCTCCTCAAGCTTCCTTTCTTCATTTTTCCTATAATTTAACAATAAAATACTAAAAGTACCAGTGCTTCATCATAATCAAACATGTTCTAACAACTTATACTATTTTTACCAATTTTAGCATAAATCTAAGTAAATTAGGTGAAGAATACAACATGAATTAGGAGGTTTTATCTACAATGATGCTCATGCATCAATTATTGTGCTCACAAGAGAAATTATTAAAGT
The DNA here is from genome assembly GCA_036250425.1 of Stylosanthes scabra. Lineage (NCBI taxonomy): Eukaryota > Viridiplantae > Streptophyta > Magnoliopsida > Fabales > Fabaceae > Stylosanthes > Stylosanthes scabra. The sequence goes on from JASCZI010090975.1 coordinate 36,488, forward strand.
AATATAGTGGATTATTTTGCTCCATACATTTTGAGAATTAGAACAACACACCAATATAAGTGTGATATCTTAAAATCATCAGACTCTATTACTATTACTTCCAATGAGCACTATGCTAAGGCATCTGTAACCAATTGGGACTGGTATTTACCAAATTATTGTCTTGAAACTTCAATGATAGAACCTAGACATAGATTGTCAAACCATAATGCACCTGCTATAGAACATAGATTGTCAAACCATAGTGCACTTGCTATAGATTGTCCAAAAATAATAGAACCTGGACAATATCATAAAAATTGAGCAAAATACATTCAATAGATTCAAAACATAATGCATTTACTGTTAACTATGAACATAAGAGTTTGTCGCATTTGTCATAATGTATCTGTCATTCCTATTACACAAAATATTGATGTCCATAGCACCATAAATCAAAATACGACTGAAAATGCATGAATTTAACAACAACAAAATAGCCAGTAGCTAAAATAGCTTTCAACAACAAAAGTCTAATAACAAGAGTTTCACAACATCAAAATAGCCATCAACTTTGTAAAATAAATATCTATTTCTTCCTAGGTGGATTGAAGCCAGGAGTGGGGGATCATTTTGTAAAAGGCTTGCAACCGTGATGTTGTCCCAGCACTTGCTCCGTGCATTGGGTCCACTGGAGGCACTCTTCTTTTAAGAGGCAGCTTATCAAGTCTTCTTACTTGAGGCTCAGTCTAAGGCAGAGGTTGGTTAGGGTGCAACACCTAAGGAGATAAAATTAGTTGTTAGATGTAATAGTTAAAGTGTTGCAATGAAGATAAAATGTGAGTGGGTAAATAGTAACCTGATCTGGCTGTGAGTAACTGGGTTGTGTCAGATCAATCTCTGACTGAAGAGTCTGGTCAAGATTTGAGCCACTTGCTTGATCAACATGGGCAGCACCATCATTGCCTTACTGGTTAGCAGTACTAGATGTTGTTGCAACTGCTTCTGCAACCGATGCATCATCTGCCTTCCTAAATTTGCAACTCCTTTTTGTGTGCCCTCTAACACCACAATAAGCGCAAGTGAATTCTCTCTATTGCCGCTTTAAATTAGTGGACTTCTTTGCTTTCTTGTTGCCTGAGGGCTCTTCGTCAGCATCCTTTTTTTCTATTTGTCTTCAGAGGACTAGGTTTTCTCTTAATTTTGGGAGCTGCTGGTCTGTTGTATTGAGAAGTCTCCCAGAGCTCCTGTCCCGGTATGGGATTTGTTGAGTGCATGTAAGTGGCCCTATAAAATTCCATGGTCAACCATTTGTGGCAAAAGTCCTCCAGATTAAGGCCAGCAAAGGCAATTGCTGCACATGCATGCTTATAAGGCATACCTAGAATATTGAAGATAATTAATAATGTAGCTATGGAGCATGGGCACGTAATGAAAATTGAAACAAACAACACTACTAAAAATGATCTAACCTGTTATTTGCCAAAATCTTCATGTGCAAACACTTTTTTCAATATCAACTGCCATCATCGGTTCGGGGCCTTTAACTTGATCCCTTTGGAATGGATCGTCCCCACTCCAGACAGTAGACCATTGCTGTGAAGCTTTCCTAATCTTTTGCAGTCGGCTATGCCGTATTGGGGGCAGTTTTCCTACATGGTGGTGCAACTTAATCTTGTTTTTTGCAATTGATCTCATTGCAAACATCCTGACCTCCTCTAGCAGTGTGATAATACCTTTTCCTCGGGCCTCCTTTAGCCTTGCATTGAACACCTCACATGCGTTATTGCAAAGATTATCTATTGTGAGACCATGACTGAAATGCGCTTTTGTCCATGCATCTTTGGGCCATTTATCTAAATATGCCCATGCTTCCTGACTTCTCTTCCGTAGCATTTCCATTTTCTCTTGAAAGATGTGCCTTGTAGTTTTCCTTGCACAATCCCATAGCATGCCCCTTAAGTCCAGCTCCTTTCATTGTTTATTGAAATTCTTCCATAGGTGCCAAACACAAAAGGCATGGTGTATCCCAGGACAGAGTTCTTGTACTGCTGGAATGAGGCCCTACAATCAACACAGTAATCAGCACTAGAGGCACAATTGATTTGTTTAGTCATTTCAAACAGCAAATTGAACAAAGCACATGCAACAGAATAAACTTTCGTGAGTCTACATAGCCCCCCAAGTTTTATAAGTTAAGTCAAATTGGCCCCTCATATATCATAAGTGACATCAAAGTAGCCCTCGCATGTATGTGTCAAAAGTTATTCTAGCCATAGTTAAAAAGATTGCCATCAATGTAGCCACTTTAGATTAAGATATCAAAAGATTGCAGAATAATAAAAAAGGTCTCAAGAATGCTAAAATGATTATAATAACCATAGTTACATACCTTTTGCATGTCAGAAATGAAGCTCCATCCATGCACATGATAATCTCCAAGATTTTCCAGAAGCAACTCCAAAAACCATTTCCAGTTATCATTGTTCTCCACAGCAACAATAGCCCAAGCAATAACATAAATGTGGTTATTTGCATCCTGCCCCACTGCAGAGAGCATTTGTCCCCCAAAGTGAGTCTTTAGAAAAGCTCCATCTAACCCAATTAGTGGGCGACAACCATCCTTGAAACCCTTCTTGCATCCATCAAGGCACACATACATCCTCTCAAAAACCACTTCCCTATCCGGTTGATCAGACACTCCTATCTTAATTGTTGATCCAGGGTTAAACTTGAGTAGCGTCTCTCCATAGTCCCTCACAAGACCATATTGAGCTGCTACATCACCATAAACGGCATGCCTTGCATCGGTTAGTGCTCTAGTCAAGGAGGCATGATTCAATTCCAAACCACATTTCCTCTTGAAGTATGTTGCTGCCTCACAATGCTTCATGTTTGGATATTTTCACAACTTCTTTACCAATTTACTAGCAAGCCACTTCCTGTTTGCAGCTCTATTCTTAGGCTTTCTAGGACAAATATGCTCATTATTGAATGTCTTAAGCTGCTAACAGGTTTCCTCAGCATCTCTTGAAGCATATGCAACCCAAGGACATTTAACCTCCTCATCATCATTCAGCTTCAACTTCCACTTGCAGATAGCTCTCATCCTATAGCTCTCGTTTCGCTTGAATTTTATCTCCCGCCCTTCTTGAATAGTAAACTCCCTAACGGCTTCCATAAATTTTAGCTTTGTCCCAAACTTCATGCCAACCTGGAGTCTCAACTCTCCAAACCGACTCCCTTCAGCAAACACGTGGAATACGTCATCAACGTCTCCGTCACTGAGTTCATCCTCTGAGTTGGGTGGAGTCTTAAACTCAAGAGACTCCCAAGACTCTTTTCTATCAGAGTCATCTGGAAAAGGGTCATAGGCATCATAAGAAGACCCTGAAACATGTTTCTGACCAAAAATGCTGCCTAGTCTACTTCCTCATCAGAATCATTAGTAACTGGGCAATCTTCTTCAACCAATATCTTCCCCTTCATTTTGTTCAGATTAGAGCCGCTCTCCTTCTTCTTCTTGTTGGCACACCTCTTTTTGTAATTAATTCTGAAAGTTTCTTGGGAGAGATTAGAACCAAGGATCATGGGTAGTTCAAGCTCTTTCAATATGTCTTCCACTCCACCAAGCCAACCTAACATTCGATACATATATATAATTCTATTAATTATATATATAGAATTGTACAATATTTTATTGTTCATTATTTTAAATGATTTAAATTAAATTATTGATATTTTCTATTGAAATGACTTATTAAATTGTGGTTTATATTATATCTATTATTTATAAAAAAATATTTTATTAACCGTAAAAATTAAAGTTATCACTTTTTAATTAATTGGATTGGAATGATGTCAAATATTATTTTCTCATTTAATTTTTTTTATTATAATTTTTAACTAAATTAAAATCTAAGTGAAAAATGTTAAATAAACAAAAATACATTTTTGCGGCAGTTATGACCTTAATCGCCGCTATATTCCTGTCATTTATTCTTTCTGCGGCGGTTCTTGCATCAACCGCCGCTAAACTCATCAATTTTGCAGCGGTTTTTCAAAACCGCCACTAAATGCGATAAACCGCCGCAAAATTCGTCGATATTGTCTATTTAGCGGCGGTTTATTCAACCGTCACTATTAAGCCGCCGATATTAGCCGGATTTCTTGTAGTGGATACATTAAATCAAAATCAACAGTTACAAATTACAGGTATACCGGTATGTCGGTATACTTAAAAACTTTTCTATAATATAATAACAATCATTCTAGAGAGCCAATAAAATTTTGAACAATAGTAATCAATAAGAGATAGAAGCAATCCAACCTACAAAAATAAAATAAAAAAAATAATGCTATTTTAATTTTATTTGTTGGTTCTTATTGGTTACAAAAATGTTGGTAATTAAGACTTTCTCTGTAACAATATATTATGTATAAAATAAGGAAAAATATAGGTAATCAACATTTTTTTTAACCAATAAATCAGCCAAATAAAAATAGAACATCCGTAACCACTAGTTATAGAACGTCCACAATAAAAATGATAGAACATATGAAACCTAAAGCAACTAACGATCAGCTAACTTTGTATTTTTTAGAAACAGAACATCTGATACCTAAAGAAATAGAACATCCAATTTAAATTGTTGGCTGATGTCTATGAAGCACGGACACTTCGTTGAATTGCCGTGTCCACGTGTTGGACACTTTTTAAACACGACACTCACCGACACTCGTCCGACACGCGTGTCTTCCGTGTCTCATCCGTGTCCTTAAAAAAACAAAAAAATACCCTTCGGACATACTTGACACTCTAAATTATTATCACGTGTCCGCGTGTCAAACTTTAATCTTAATTTATATTCTAAAAATGAGTTTAAAAATAGTATATATTACTATTTCTTAAAACTAAAAGTTATTTTAAATATTTTTTATAATTTAAGAAAAACATTAAAAGTATTTAACAATAATAATTTAAATTTTAATATAAATAAAATATTAAAATATTATTTTAATTTTGTTAAAAATACATTATATTTTATATATATGCCGTGTCCCCGTGTCATACGAAAAATTGAGATTATTGTGTTGTCGTGTCACGTGTCGTGTCGTGTTCCGTGTCCGTATCAATGTCCGTGCATCATAGGCTGATGTTGATTCAATTTTTATTGGTTAGCTAGCATAAAAAAAATGTTTGTGAGACAATAAAAAACAAGTCAAAACAGCCCAAACTTTCTTTATATAGTGTTCATTAATTATTCTGAAATGATTAAATAATTTTAAATGTTATAAATATATAATTGTGAATTTTACTTTAAATATGATAACTTTGTATTATTGTTTGCCTAATATTATTCTTATAATATAGCATATCATTAACGATTTATTATTAGGTACTCTGAAAGTAAATGAAACTTTCTCTATTCAACTCATACGATATATCCGAAAATCATTTTGTTATAAATGATCATTGATAATTTTTCGTTCAAATAACTAACACATCAAGAGCTTTTATTTGTTTCAAGACCGCTTAATAATTCTCATCATCATTAACCATCGGTTTTTTAAAATGACATATATGTTTCGTTACGTTAATTCGTTTATATTCATTCATTCAACACTTTATAAGTGTTCTTCTTGCATAATAATAACTAGCTATTATTATAAACTCATGCATGCATGCACCATGATCATTATATTCCACAGACATACAAGATAAACGTAACGCAAGGAAAGACCTACTTGCTACGAATGATCAATACTGCACTCGACAGCCATTTGTTTTTCAGATTAGCAAATCACAGCTTCACTGTGGTTTCCGTTGACGTTTCATACACAACACCATATCTCACCGATCTCATTATCATTTCCCCCGGACAAACTGTTGATACCCTTTTCACAGCAAACCAATCCAATGGTTCATACTACATGGCTGCCGCTCCTTACAACGTTGGCATACCATCCATTGACAAAACGACAACACGTGCCATTGTCTTTTACGAAACAACCTCACAACTCGGGATCATGCCAGTTTTACCGATCATCGAAGACACAGCAGCGGCTTTCACGTTTTACAGTAACCTCACAAGCCTAGTGGGGGGCCCACATTGGGGCCCTATGCCACGTAACGTGGATGAGCGCATGTTCATAACCGTTGGATTGGGATTAAAAAATTGCCCTAAGGATACTATATGTGAAGGTCCACGTAAAGAAAAATTCTCTGCAAGCATGAACAACGAGTCTTTTGTGCTTCCTAAAGGGAAAAGGTTCTCTATGTTGGAGGCATTCTATTACAATGTGAGTGGGGTTTTCGCTACTGATTTTCCTGATCATCCGGTTTGGATTGACTTCGTAAACCAAAGTCTAAGTATTGATTACAAAGTCATGTTTGCTCGAAAATCAACCAAGGGGAAGAGGCTTAAGTACAATTAAACGGTGGAGATTGTGTATCAGAATACAGCAATTCTTTTTGAGATAAATCATCCCATGCACATTCATGGTTATAATTTCCATGTTTTGGCTCAAGGGTTTGGAGATTTCAATCCCAGCCTTGATCAGGAAAAGTATAATTTGATTAATCCACAAATACGCAACACAATTGCTGTGCGCGTGCAGGAGGATGGGCTGTCATCAGATTTACAGCAAATAATCCAGGTACTTTAATTTTTGTGTATGTTGCTATTAAGATTTGCTTTTTATGTTCAAAAAGTTATAACTTATTGAGAGAAGTGAGAAAACCAGCGATTTATTTCCTTTAGTCAAATTATTCAATAACATTTTTAATTAGCACATTTTAATATTAATAGCCAATTGCTGTTAAAATTAATAAAATGCGTTGATCATCTAGGATTGTTCATCTCGTGTCTGTATTTTAATTTGTTGACTTTTTTTTCACCAAAACCTTCTTGGTGCCAAAAGAGTGATTTCAACAACAATCAATCATATTCGTATATCAAAGGAATTAGAAGACTCTAAATTAACAATTTGTATAAAAAAATATTAAAATATAAAATACATATTAAAAATTTCTTAAATTATACATATATTCATATTCGTGGGCATAAGCACAGTTTTTGTTTCAACAAACATAGCACATACATCTCCAAACTTGACTTGTGCGAGACTCTAGTTTATGGGTAACATGAGGCTTGTGCAACAAAAATATGTTTACACAAAAGAATCAATCTTCAAATGAGTTATTATATATTTTTATATAAATACATATATTGTTTATTAACTAAGTTAATTAGATTATTTTCTAACTCAACTAAGGTATATATAAATCAATTTGGGTTGGTCTAGTGGTTAGCTCACTAGTCCGCTTAAGCAAGTGTTGGGGGTTCGAACCCTGCCTTGTGCATACAGCAACCTATTGACTAGCGGCAAACCCTTAAATAAAACTCAGATCTACGGAAAATTAGTCCTTGGCCTGCGGATCAAAAGATATCTTGAGAAAAAAAAAAAAAAACTAAGGTATATATAGTTTGTTGAGTTCAAATAGTTATTAGTTATGCCAAGTCAGCAGCTAGCTAATCAAAGTACTCAAGATTGGTTGTTATACTTGGTGAACAAGTTGGGATATAATCCTATAATATTTTTCCTTTTTTGGAAAGGGATATATCGTATAATTTAGACTAGCAGTATAGAGTTATAATATGCTATTGTAATTCTTACCTCAAGTTTAATGATGTTTATCTTCAATAATTCATATAATTCTTTAATTTCTCAATCCTATTCTCCTTCTCTCCTAGATTCTTTCTCCACTATTTTCTTCTCCTACTTCTTTGACCTCACAGAATAGATGTTGATGAAAGTTGGCTTTCATCTCTAGCACGTATTCCACATGGTCATCCAATCCCTACAAATTTCATTACATTCCAAACATACTATAAAACTTCAATCAACATCAGCCAATAACTTAAATTGAATATTTTATTTTTTAGATTTTGGATATTATGTTTTTAAAAAATATAAAATTAGCTTATTGTTGGTTGTTTTAGGTTTCAGATGTTCTATAACTTTTATTATAGATGTTCTATAAACAATAATTACGAATGTTCTATTTTTTTTAGCTGATTTATTAGTTGAAAAAATATTTGTTACTTATATTTTTTCCTGTTTAAGCTAATTTTTAAAATGAATTAAACTGACTTAATTTTTACGCTATCATAAAAAACAATCAACTTCTTTTTCTTCTCTACCACCATGGCTACAACCTCCACCTCCATCACATTCTCTCTCTTTTCATCACAATTCACAACCTAACATCAAATTTAATATTCTTTTCCATTACCACCTCTGGTTCTTGCCTTCTATTTATGTTTTTTTAAATATATTTTTTTTGTTCCTTGACGATCTTAAAAAATTTTAAAAATATCTCCTATTACTTAATTTGATTCAATTTTATCCTTATCATTTAAAATAAGTTTCAATTTTACTCTCATGTTAATTTAATTTTTATTTTGCCAATATTACCCTTCTCTTCACCGTGCTCTTCAACATCATCACTTCTATCATCACCATCATTGTCCATAGACACCACCCATCCACTGCACCTTCAACAATCACTTCCTCCTCCATCCACGCTTCACACAAATTTCCTATTCCCCATTACTACTACTCATGAGTTGCTTTGCAAGCCGTTGCCGCTGCCGCCGCGTCCACTGTTCTCAGGTTGTGAATCGTTGGTCGTCGCCACTTCTTTGTACTCGTGTGTTGACGTCGCTTCCCATCGCTTCTCCTCCAATTTGGTTCACCGCTTCCTGTTCTTGGTTAATATTTGGGTATGGGTCTTGGTTATTTTGATGGCTGGAAACTTAAAAAAGAAATAAATAAACAGAAAGTGTTGGGAGCCAATGCACTTGATGATGATAGTAGATGAGTTACGGATGATACCTTATATATCATGTAGATGATCACTTTTATTTTGTTTGGATGATAACGTTTTTCGATTTAGGATAATAAATTCTTTTAATTTTAGATGATAAACTAATTATTAGCTTCCTAAAGGTTTCGTAGTGTTGATTTCATAGCACCGTTAAAGAATAAAAACTTGTGTTTGATCAAGATGCTTGTAGCATGAAATTATATATATATTTGCCTCAAGAAGAGGTGCCTGGTGGATTGTTGGTGGTGATGTGATGTGCTTGTTAGTTGTGTGGTGGTGGAGACTAAGTGTACCGGTGTGTTGGGGAGGGGGAATGGCTGAGGAAGGTGCATATAGGTGGCATAGGTGGAGTGAAGTGGTGATAGACAGTGGGGTAGGTGGTGGTGGTAGGGGCCTGGGCAAAATTAGAAAAATAAAGTTGAGTATAGCCGATTATTAAGTCAATGAATTGTAGTTGAAATGTTATTTATTCTTTTTTTTTTAATAGAGGTTTCGGATTTAAGCATCTCTTTCAACATATCTTTAATTAAAAAAATTGATTATTAAGAAATTAACACTTAGGGATAAAATTAAAATTTAAATATGAAAAATAAAATTAAATTAAATTAAATGTTAAAGACATTTTTAAAATTTTTTAAAAATGTTAGAAATAAATAATATACTTTATTTTTTTTTCGTGTTAGTGAGTATATACTAGAGAATTGAAGGGGGTTAAAACTTTGAATTACAAATTCATGCGGAACAAATTACACTATTTAGCTACATTATTTCTATTTGTTATATATAACAAGTTTGTGGGAACTGGGAAACTAGTATAGTGCAAGTGTGCCTATGTAAAGAAGAAACAAAAACTCTTTGATTGATTTTTAAAATATTTGTCAAAAACAAAAAAATGATATACTAATTAATACATATTAATACTAATTAATAGATAGCCTAATTAATACATACCAATACATTAAGAATATAAATCAATAAAAAAAAGTTAAATAATTTGCATTTATCCACATTAATATTAATTTTATTTATTTATTTTTAACAATTATTATATCACTATATATACTAAAATACTTTTATACAAAAATATTCTTATAAATAATTGTTAAAAAATATTTTTTAATTATTTAAAAAAAAACTAAATAATCTCTTTTTATTATTTTAACAAAAATATCTTTTCCAGTAAAAATTAAAATCAATTAATATTAATCTTTTTAATAAACACAAAAAAAAAATCAAAATAAATCTCCCCCAATTTCTTCCCAATACCCATAAATCCATCCATCCTCCTCGCCGGTCACCTCTCTTGCACGAATTTATCATGAAATTTACAAGAGGAATTCATCAGTTATACTTCCTTTTTTTTTAATTTTGGTTTCTGTTTAACAAAAATAATTAAAATCATAACAGATTTGTCCGTCAATAATTATTTATAAAAGTATTTTAATATATATAGATATATATAATAATTATTAAAAAATTTAATAATTAATGAATACTAAGATGGTTAAAAATAAATTACTTGAGTATTTTTTATTTGATTATAATTTGTAAAATATTGATACATATTAATTAGTCAGCGCATCAGAACAACAAGTATCTTCTTTTTTTAATTCGATGACATTTTTGATGATTTTCGGTAATATGCTTAATTTTTTTCTCTTTTTGGACGAGGAAAAAATTCTTAATTTAATTTGATAATTACATTTATTTTTGCAGGGCTATATCTATATATATTAAAATACTTTTATAAATAATTATTGACGGACAAATCTGTTATGATCTTAATTATTTTTGTTAAACAGAAACCAAAATTAAAAAAAAAAAGGAAGTATAACTGATGAATTTCTCTTGTAAATTTCATGATAAATTCGTGCAAGAGAGGTGACCGGCGAGGAGGATGGATGGATTTATGGGTATTGGGAAGAAATTGGGGGAGATTTATTTTGATTTTTTTTTTTGTGTTTATCAAAAAGATTAATATTAATTGATTTTAATTTTTACTGGAAAAGTCGTTTAGTAAAACATCTTAGAATTGGTTCTCGATAAGTAAAAGTCACATATATAGCGTTTGGTAAATATATTTCATAATAACTCTCAAAGTATAAAATGACTAGAATTAATCCTTAGCCAATTTGATACAAAGTTCATGCTTTTATTTTTCAAATGATCAAGTAATTTTAATTTTTTTTTATAAAAAATACACAAAATATATAAAATATATATTTTATTTTCATTTCTTTCAATGGTAAATATATTTTATTTTTTTAAAAAATATTTTAATACAAGCTTGATAATAAAATCTTATAAAATAAAAAGAATTATGACAATATGAAAATATATAAAATCAAAAGAACTACGCAACATGAAAATAATATGAACATAATCATCATGTAATAACATCATGTATCATTTGAATACCACCGCAAATCTCAACCTAGCTACCATGTATATACCTTATTTTTGTCACCTGTTACAATTATATAGACTATAATATAGCGCCCAAATAAAATCAGGATTCAAATATATTATACTTTAAACAAAACCAAACGTTCTTGTAAATAATTATATATATTGTAATATCGGCTGAAAAGTCATAAAAATAATATAATCACTTAAAAATTCAAACATAGAAAATTAATTAAGTATTTATATACCAGCTCTATCATCTCATCAAACTAGAAGCTATATTATTTCGGACATTATTCATGCATCCGATACGTCGAACATTAGACTGTAAATTGTTCGCCACATTAGACTGTAAATTATTCACCACAATAATATCTTCATCTTCAATCTCAACATCTAACTGAGAATATTAATGTTTTTCAACCTTTGGAATCAAACTGTGTTCCAGATTTGCTACCAGCTTTAATATTTTTTTATGTACAAACCACAAAATGTATCTACAAGATTTTTATCCAAATGTATAACTTCTTGTGTATCATTTGTCTCTGCTATTGTCATGATATTCATCGTGGTTCTTATCTAATCTTATTAATCAATAATAAATATGAATTATTTTCAATCATAAAAAAAAAAGAAACATAAGAAAAGTACTCAAATCCTGTAAAACAAAGTATTTAATAATAATTTATCTAATATATTTGAAGAATATCAAATCATAATATAATAGGGAAGAAACAGGTCATAAGCAAATAAAAAAAAAAGGATTAACCTTAAATTAAGTATTTGGACAAATAAAACAAATCAAATCATTCAGTAATATTGACCGTAAATCAAATTTGCAGAGGAAAAATAATAATTGGATATACAAGAGACACAAATTTAAAGGAAGCAAAAGGTGCAGGGTAAATTTGATTTTTTTATTGAAATGTAAGGTTAATTGGTAATTTTAATTCTTGAGGAGCCATTGCCAATTCTAAAAGGCTACTCTCACGAGCTCTCAAAAGCATTCCTAGCTTTTAAAAGCTGAAAGCAAAAGTTGCTTAACTTTTTGAGTTACTAAACACAAGAAAATGGTTCATATTTTTTAAGAGCAGGAGCACTTAGTAAAAAAGTTTTACCAAATCCACCCTATGCTACTCATTGCCAACATGTACAAGTGCATCCTTGAAACCGACAACACCTCTTGTTTTCTTTAAAAATTTTGTAAGGGAAGGACATGAATAAGGAAAGAATGGATGAAATTAGAAGGAAATTATGAAATAACTATACGAGAGAGAAGAGAATTAGGGAGAAATAAGAGGGAGAGACTAAATCTATTGATGTGGAATTTTAAAAAGAAAAAGTATATTTCACTATTTTTATTAATTTTTTGTTTCACTATTATTGATATTATCTATTTATATTATTTTCTCGCTACTACTGACTAACTTTGGTTTCATTTTTACTTAAAGAAAAAGGCTAAAGAACCAAACATATAATGATTAATAAGAAATCAACATGAGTTACGAATGATAATTTATATATTATGTGGATGATAACTTTTCTTAATTTTAGATGATAATCTAATTATTCGTTCTCTAATAGCTTCCTAATGTTGGTTCCGTAGCATTGTTCTTACTTTTAAGATTACTTTTTTCTTTAACGACAACCTTGATTTAAAATTGTAAAAAAAAAATTGTAAAACCTAATTACAATTATAAAAGATAATAATGAATTCTAAAGTATTTTTTGTTTCAAATCTCTATATTATATTGTTTAAAATAAAATATATAACAACCACCTGGATTTCATTATTTAATTAAAAAAATAGGCCACCCACATTTCCAAAATATTGTTTTTGTAAAAATTGGGACCAATAATTGACCCACAATGTTGAAATTCAAGTTGGGTTTGGTTCACTACTTGAAGACCCAACATTGCACTTGAGAGCTTGATAAAGTGGTTCTTTGGTGGAAAAAGAGAGAATATAATGTGTGTGAGTGATGAATTTAAGATTGGGGTTGTCCAAAATAAAATAAAAAAGAAGAAGACCCAACATTGAAACGAGGGGCATTAGCTCTCCCTCTTCCCCATCTCTAGAATTCGATGCTGTAGTAGCTCTCTTTCTTCACCAATGTCAAACAATTTTTGCCCTGATTTTGATAGATGTTGCCGCCAAAGATCAGTAGGCTCATCATCGTAACTCCGATGAGTTTTGATAGTTGTCGTTATTCAGTCGTGTTTCTTCACTCTTTTGAGTTTATCGTCGACTATGCGCGTCTTAGATTTAACACAATCCCGAGAGAAGGTGATCGCCATGAGTGGAGGTGGCTTGGCTGCAATTGGAGAAATGTGACAGAATCATCCGCTTCCTGTCTCTCATGACTCCGCCATTCTCTCATCTCCAATTCCATAGCACTACTTGTCATGGCCCAAAATTCACCATGACTAATACTTAAATGACACGTTCCTTAGCGAGCCAATTAATTAAATTTTTATAGGAAAACAAATATAATCTCTTCTATTTTCAAAACATTGCCAAAATAAATATTATTCTTATATACCCATAATAATCAACATATTATACCGATTAGAGCGACAAATCCAATATTTATATATATTCAGAATCTAGCATCTCATAATTGTCTCATAACCAAAATTATAATTAATATCCTAACATTTCAAATATCAAAATAATAAGCCATGTGAGGAATCTACCTCTAGCATATGAAGTATTTGACATTTTCTAGATCAGCATAAGGGTTTCATCACATAAAAATATAGTTTTTGGATTAAAAAAATGGTTTGTCGAAAGGATAAAAATCTATTATGAGGCTGGCGGAACTCAATAAATAACTATATCTATAACCTATTGTTACTCGAAAATAAGATCACTTCGAAAAATGGATTTCGAAATTCATGGATCGATTCAGAGGACAAGGTAGATTTCGAAAATCATAACTTAGCTTTTGAAAGTAGATCTTGCTAGAAGATTGGCCGGACAGGTCTTTAGATATTTCGAAGTTCGAGCCCAAAGT
>JASCZI010090976.1:0-15465 GCA_036250425.1 Stylosanthes scabra
ATATATATATATATATATATATATATATATATATATATATATATATATTCATTACGTATGTATATATATATTTATTATCTACCATGAGAATGTATGTTAAGATTGGTTCTTCCTATTATCATCATGTGCTAAAGTTTGCTAATCATTATTGCAGTAGATTAAAATTTTCTACCGCTTGTAGAGAAAATATTTAGCATGTGTTATTAGTTTGAGAACCGACTCGTTATCGATCTAAAATATATTAAAAAGATGGGCTTTTTAAGATATCACCTGAAACAAATCGGAATTAATCCTTTCAAAAATAAGGATTTGTTGCTTTTTTTAAGAGCTCCAGCCGCTCTCTCTTTTCAGCCTCTTCGAGTATCGCTCGCTGTCTATTTGCCATCTCCTCTGCTCTCTTTATTGCTTCAATTGCATTGGTGGCTTCCCGAATTTATCTCTCTAGGAGGTCTCTCAGGGCCTTTTCCGATTCTTGAATAGTCTGGTCCTTTGAGATCACGCCTTTCTTCCGGGGTGATCTGGATCTCACTATTGTCGTCGCCTCCTTTGTTGTTGTGCGACATTTCCGCCATCTCTTACTCGGAAGTTCGGGATTCGTCTCTTTTCTTTCTGAGAGCAAGGTCCCCACAGACGGCACCAATGTTAAGTACGGGAATACTTAACGATTGTCCAAAAGACTTTCGAGTGAGATGGACTAGACAAAGAGAACAAGATAGAGAGAATGTGCCTTCCGAGGGGGCGAAGCACCCGGAAGAGTCCGAGAGTTATTGCCGAGAAAGGGGATTGATATATGTGAAGAATAGCCCTAGAGGTCCAAAATTAGGATTATGGAGCTCTAGGTCAAATATGGGGGGAAGGGTTTAGAGAACGCATACGTTGAGGGGGTATTGCCCCCTGCTTATATAGCGTTAGGTGGTGGAGATACGTATGAGATCTGCTGTGATCATATCATATCTTGCCAGATATGATTTGATTTCTCCTCTGTGGGCCTTATTACTTATGGCCTTTATTCAAGTGGACTAGGCCTTGGGACCAATCCGTAACAGAGCTCAATGACATCATTTGATCCATGTAGCCGACCCCACTTAGTGGGACAAGGCTTTGTTGTTGTTGCTGCTAAAAAATTTGAGCCATACAAGTGTGTTTCACACCGCTTTCCAACATTAGACTTTTAGCAATGCTTTTAAATATTGTTGGCTAACTAATAGCCAAAACCAATAATTTTTGTTGACCCCATAACACTGTTGTATGAAAGAATGTTAAGGAAGGCACTGAATTACATTTGCCAAAATTACAAATCATTTATTTCTATAATTGCTCATCAAGTACATTTTGCTATATTGCACAACATTAAATACACTGAAATTTGAAGCTTTTAAAATAAAGAGTAACCAAGCTAAACCCTTTTATCATCCATTGTTTGACAATGATCAAAATCGTTGCTAGTTCCTTTCAACCACTCCTCTAGTTTAGCCTCTATATTAGCTTTGAAATCATCAAACTTTTCTGAGACTAACAACTTCTCAAGATCAGTAACATCACTCTCTTGAGATTGAGATCCATCTTTAGCCAAGCGCAGCAAGTGGAGCTCTTCATCAGTTTCCATGCCCTGCGAAGATGTAATGCCTGCATTAGTGACTGAAAATGGCAGATTAGGGTAGAGCTGCGACTTCTCGGCCTTGGAATTTGTTGATCCCATGGAATCAAGTTGTGAACAACTGGAACTGCTAGCTCTCAGTTTTGAAAACTTTAAAACACTGGAAAAATAGTTACCCCTTTTTCCGCCGCTTTCCTGAGCATAATTACCCCAGAAACTAGTTCTATCGATATTTGGTACCGGACGAACTAACCCCCTTTTTGGTTGTTTTGTTGCCATAGTTACTAGAGATTTTTTAATGTCTCCAATCATCTCATCAGCTATAGGAAATCCACACTCCTTCATCGATCTAACCATTGCAACCGAATCCTCCAAATCTTGTGTGTGCAAGCTTGTTTCGCGAGACTTGTCGATAACATTGTTTCGAAGTTTGATGATATGGGGCACAGCTGTTTGAGTATGTTGTTGGATAAAGTAAAGCCCAATAGATGGTTCATTAGCCACGTATTTAATCATCTCTGCCCAGCATTCGCCTAGCTCCACGAATCCATCAGCGCCGGAGAATCTACGCATCTTCCCAAAGTCAAATTATTGTTCATCACTGAAACAAAATCAAGAATTATTAACAGAGGAAATCATAAATAATGTTCAATCAAATATTACTTGTTTGGTAGGCTAATTTGCTCAACCACTAGCATGATGCATGTTCAATCAATAAAATGGTGAATGCTCAGAAGCTACTCCTGGAATTTTGCCAAAAGATCTCTAAGCCAACAATCTTACCGTTGTTCCAAGATACACCCTTTTTCAAAGAATATTTTAATCTACTAAAGGAAAGAGTACTTTTGGCCTTCATTTTGATAGAAGAGCATCACTTGAGGGAAAACTTTACTGTACATATAAGGCCTCGAAATTTGTAGGGCATTGGATGTTATAAGCACAAAAATCCAACAAGAGGATGAGCTCAATGTGACATAGATAACGATGATTTGGGTGCATGAGAATAGATAGAATTAGAAATAATGGATTACAGAGAAATTTGGGATAGCACCTATTATGAATAAGAAAGCATAATCTCTCTCCTTAAGTTGTTTCATTGTGTGATGAAAAGAAAAGCCTCATTGGGAAGACTAAAATAAATACAAGGTATCCAACTAAAATTATGACTAAAAAATGATTGAAATGGACTTAAATTATATTCGCTAATTGGCTTGTCTATAGTCATGGCTCATGATAGGATACAAAAGTATTATATAATCCATGTTCTTGACCCCTACCGGGTGGGAAAAGGCATTTTTATGTTATTGAAGTTAATCTCCAATATGTGACTTTACAAGAGGCAACAAGGATCATATTTCAGTCCATTTGAATGTAAGCACAAGACCAATTCCACCAATAGCTTAGGATACTAGCTGAAGCCTCAAAAACGATTATATATTTGAAAAATATTCATTAAGATGAAAGGCTTACCTTACCTTAACCAAGCCTTTTTCCCACTAGGTGGGGTTGTCTACATGGATCAAGACGTCATTGCGTCATGTCCATGCATTGAGATACGACACAGTTTTATGTTGGCTATCGCATGCCTAACACAACCGTACATGGTCCAAAGACGTCATTGCGCCGTGGCCATGTATGGGGATGCGACACTGTTTTACGTTGGTTGTCGCAAGCCAAACAACCCTCCTCGTTTATTTGGGCTTGGGACCGGCTATGTAAAACATAGGCTGAGTTAAGATGAAAGGCTAATGCTTTAAATTTAATACATGTTCACATGGAAGTGTATTCTAAAATCCGAGCTGCATTGCTACATCCAAAACAAGATCTAGATGTTTCTGAATTTGAAACAGTAAGACCAAATCATTCACTCAAAGTCCAGCAGCAGTGACAATCAAAGATGAATTCCTACACTTTCTATATTGTAATGATACAGCTAATACTCAATTTTACATCTTTCTAACATAGCAACTATTCAAAGAACATAGGATACATATGACTTAACTGCATATTATCCTTTTTCTTGAAAGAATGAGCTCAACAAAATAAAGTGAAAGTGTGGAAGTTATTATCATAAAAGCTAAAAAATTAAAAATTAAAAGAACCCTACTGTTACATAACCATAAGCACATATGAGGAATAAACCAAGAACATAATCAACAAGGAATAAAAACAGGGGAAAAGAAACAAATGCTAATAAGCCACCTCTTGATTAGTTTTCGTGGACACACATCAAACAAGCTCAAGAACCATAAGAACACACTTTTCTAAACCTTTTAATTCCTCATTTTAATCCTTCAAAATCGTCATGCCTAAGATCCACATACGCCTCAAACATGCTGAATCACACCAATTATTTTATTTCTCTAATTTCATTTTTTTCATAAACAAGAAACACACCCTTTTCTATGTTTTGTCATGGCGAAAAGTATGGAGAATTTTGAATAGAAGGCACGAGGCGAAAAAATGAAAAATAACGATGGAGAGAAAAGAAAAGTCGTACGAACCTCTTTGTTGATGTTAGACTCCGATGGAGGAAGGGTAAAACTTCCAAAATTATGTTGAATTCCCTTTGTGGTTTTCTTCAGAAACGGTTACTGTTCTTTTTCTTTTTGTTGGATCCTCAGAACTCAGAAGCAAGCCATGAATTAGAAAACCGGGAATGTCTTCAACAAACAAGTTAAACTTATTTCTTTTTTTTTAAAAAAAATCATTTGATAAACCTAAATGATTAGCATTTTGCACATCAAACTAAATTATTATCAACAAACAAATATTTGTGTATAATCATGTATTGTTTAAAAATTTTTAATTTGTGTTTTGTATTTCAATATCTATAAATACTTAGAGCTAATTTGGTGTACACTAACATAATTACAAAAGTGTTTGTATTTTTAGTTTTTTTTTTTAAAAAAATTTGTGACTAATAGGTTTTTAAAAGTTAAAAGTATTTCAAGAATTTTATTAGTTTAAGAGTAAATTTTATTACTCAATTACAATTTAACTAAAAGAATTTAATTTAGTTAAATTTAATTTTCCCCGTGGGACGGGATGGGAGACAAAATCTCCTCGAAGCAGTGGCGGTGATCCGAGCGGGGAATCTCGACTTTATCCCTGGATCCTCAAACTATTTGAAATGTCTTAAATATTCTTGTTAATTAATTTTTAGTAAATATTTTTTAGTCATTTCACATCTCATTATGTTGTATTATTTTATTTTTCTGAATATAATGTTGAATTTTAAATCATTTATTATTTTGGACAAGATATATTTAAATGATGTTTCGCTATATTACTATTTTTGTACTAATTTTTTAATTTCTTATTCATTTTCATTAAAATACCTATTAAAATTATCAAAGAGAAACGAGGAATGGGGAATCCGCAAAAAATGGAGATGTGGAGGAAAATTTTCTCATAACGGGGAATAGGGAGTGGACGGGGAGCAGGAAGGCATCTCTTACCCTCACCCTTGCCCTGCCCCATTGACATCCCTAGTCATGAATCAAGCTCCATTTTCATAAAGTAAGCTTGACCTTGGCCTGACTTGACTTGACTCAACTCGACTCACTTTCAATTTACTTTCAGCCCATCCAAGATCAACATTTTGAATCCGTCCTTTAGTGTAAATAAATATTTCACATACAACTAATTATGTATTATTATAACAACAAAAATAATTAATTTTTAAATTTATTATTTAAAAAATAATATAAATGCATAAGTCTTATTAGATTATCATGTAAAATTTTTTATAATATTATTACTTTAAAATTACACTTTTAACTAAGAATTTGTAACTATTAATTACAACTCAACTTTGGCAATAGCATGTGATCCGTGGTGTAATGTAATATTTGATGGAAAAAATAAAGAGCAGTACTATCCAACCATCTACATCTATTTTTGTTGGCCAGCGTGTATAGCTGGGTATAGGATTTTTTATTCTTATAAATAAAAAAATCTCATATTTACCATTACGCACTTGAATATGGAAATTTACAAAAATGCATTACGATTACATATCTCATTGATGAGTAGGTTTTTGACGATAAAATTTGTGTTTAAAGAGAGGACCACATCAATACTTTTTTCACACAAATACTAGATAATGACCAAGCTTTTTATCTCTTGCTAATTTGTGCTTCTAAATGATTATATGTCAATATAGCTTCCCAAATGCACATAAATTATTAAATCTTCTCCCCTTGGTGCAATGATGTGTTTGTTAGTGAATTTCAGAGTCAAAGGGATGAAGGAAAGCATAAGGAAGCTAGGATATGACATAAGAAGAAAAGCCGAAATGAAGAAAACCGACACCGCGCGGCCGCGCGACGCGCCCTCCACTCTCGTGTCCGCGCCCTTAAGGCGGTTAGAGGGAAAGTCAACGACGACCGCGCGCCCGCGTGGTCCAAATGGCGCGTCCGCACGACGGCGTCAGGGGCAAAAATTATAAGGGCAAAAATGAGATTTCCAAGATTTCGAGCCAATGCTTGGCCCCTTTTTCAAGCCATATTCGACCATATATGAAGGGAAATAGCTAAAGCACAACAAGAGACAACCCTTAAGATCATTTTCTAGTTTTTATAGTTTTAGGAGAGTTTTTTTTTGGAAGAATTCCATTTCTCCCATTTTCTATTAATTTATTTCTTTTGTTCTTCATCCTCCAAACTCTTGTTTTGCTACTTGTTTTATTGTTTGCTTTGTGGATATTTACTTTATTGTTAATGAATCTCTAGTTTCTCCATCTTATTTGCTCATTTCTACTATTTACTTGGTGCTCAAGTTTATGTTTTTGCTTTATTTTATTTTATGATCTATTGCTCTTTTATGCTTCTAGTAGTTGTAGTTGTTAATTCTCTTGCTTATTTACTCTCTTGATCATCTTGTGTGTTTAATTTCATAGTTATAATCATGCATTTATTTTATGCCCACCAAGTGTTTGATGTTTTGTTTCTTGTAATTATGGAGTAGTGTTCTTGTGCTTTGGTCATGGGTTGAGGTGTGGATGATCTTAACCACTAATCCCTAAGGACAAAGATGGGTTAAGCCCCGGGTTAAAACTGTTCCGTTGACGCTAGGTTTTCGCTAGTGATGATTGAGTCCTTAATGAAGTGAACTTGATGAATTATTCGAGTTCCAAGGACCTAGGACCTTCGCACTAGATGAGTTGCCTAGGACTTACGGGATGGGGTTAATTTCGCCCACTCGACCTCTTGACAGAGTGTGGTTTCGTGGCTTACGTGACAACCATCTATAACTGGGATTAGTGGTGTTCATAGGGACACACAATACCTCAACTCAAGACCAAGCACACTTGTTTCTTGCCCATCAAGTAATTTCTTGTTTTTGCCACTTCTCTCATTACACACACTATTGCAACCCCAAATCTCTTCACAACCAAGATCGAACCACGATTTAACTCCTAGGGAGAATGACCCGAGTCTCGTACTCGGTTATTTTAAATCTAGTTGCAAGCTCTTGTGACAAACCTTTTGTTGATGAAACCGTTCTGATTTCATGACTGAACTGGTTCGGGTCGCTACGACGATCTTTCCCATTCTTTCTCGCGAACATAAGGGAACCCCGAATCTACCTTGTTTGTGACGTCGGAACAACCTCTCGTCAAATGGCGCCATTGCCAGGGAGTTGAATATGTGCGCCCGATTTTGGTTGTTTGTGAATATTGTCAATATTTTAATTCTTAGATTTTTATTTTGTTAGTTTGTTTATCATGTTTTTGTGTGAACCTCTCGGTGGATGCTAAGATCCAACTCCAATCCTGACTTGCTAGTGTTTGACCCTAAAATTAAAAGGATGCTAAGGCGTGCTAGAAAAGTCCAAAGGCGGATTGAGTTTGAGAACTTTCTTGGTTCTCAAATCAAAGCTCTGGCAGTCGAGAACATTTCTGTTCACTCTTCTGATTGGTACACTTTTAAAAGAAGATTCTTGGAGAAGTATTTTCCTCCGTCAAAGACCAACGCTATCCGGAAAGACATCTCGGGTATCACTCAGTTACATGGGGAAACGCTGTTTGAATACTTTGAGTGCTTCCAAAAGTTATTGATTTCCTGTCCTCACCATGCCATTTCTGATCTGCTGTTGATTAATTACTTCTTTGAGGGGCTAACTCTGACCGACTAAGCCATGATTGATGCGTCCACCGGAGGTGCGCTCATGAACAAGACTCCTGAGGAGGCTTGGGAACTAATTGAGTCTGTGACCGACAACAACCAATACTTCAAAACCAGAGCCACGACCACTTCCAAAGGATTATATGAGATCACACCCTCATAATCAATAGTGTTGGTAAAATCTCTGACGGACATTGCTAGCATGTTAAAGGAGCTAAAGGAAGGTCGGTGCTCCAAAAATCATAACTCAACCATCTCACAACTCTCAACCACCTCAAGTCCCAATCAGTCACTGCGGAATTTGCGCGTGCAACTCTCACTACACAGATGAATGCCCTCAATTGCAGGAAGACAATGTTGTTGCGTCTTCTCTCAACTTTTATGATGGAAATACCATGCCACCATCGAACCGTCCCTACCAACAACAATCTTAACGATGGCGTGATAATCAACAAGGCCGTTGGAACTCCAACCAACAACCCCAATACCGCCAACCTTACACCACCAATCAACCTCAAAATCCTCAAACCCAACATTACCAACCTCCACATAATAGACAACCATACCACTCCAACAATTCCTTTATGCCCTCTTATGAAGACATCCTCCGAGCTTTCCAACAAGAGAACAAAGAGATGAGGGAAGCTCAGAAAAGAACCGAAGGCCAACTCACTAACCTCACCGAGCTACTTACCAAATTTGCCAACCAAGCAACCACCAACCCTACACCACCACCTAACCCAAGTCCCTTACCTTCTCAACCCCTTCCAAATCCAAAAGGAGGCATTAACATGGTTCAAAAGAGGAGTGAGGAAGTGGAAAACAAGAAAGCGCGAATTGAGTAACTATTAGAATTAATAGCCTAAATGGACAGATTAGGATGGTCGGATGATGGAGACTGGTTCTTGGATGACTCGAATGAGGAGAACTCGGATGAAGAAGATGAGGAAGAAGAGGATGTAGAAAAGGAAGATAAGAAGGAAGAAATGAGCAGTAACATTGAGCAAGAAGAGGAGGTTAAGGAGGAAAGTGGAACACTCTGTTTGGCTAGGTGTATGAGGAAAGTAAAGTGAAAAAGCCAGTAATTCCGGTCAAATGTGAAGATCCTGGACCGTTTTCGGTAACTTGTGAAATGCGAGGCGTGAACATCATGGACTGTCTCTGTGATCCTGGTGCTTGCAATAGTGTCATGCCCTATGAGTTGTATGTGCCATTAGATCTTGGGCTGTTGAGAAAGACCAAGGATGTGTTCACAACAGCTGATTTAGGGATTGTGTCAATAGAAGGTATTTCAGAGAATGTCGTGGTGAAAATCGGAATCTTGACAGTACCTGCGGATTTTCACTTCATCAGAGCCACCAGACATAGCAAAGGCGGTACACCACAAGTGCTTCTGGGAAAGCCTCTCCTCAAGACGGCAGGATTTCAGCTCGATTACATCACTGAGACATTTTCATTCAAAGTGGGAAATGTTGAAGAAACATTTCATCCAGTTAGACCGCCCGCATCATTCAACAAGAGTGCTCATCAAGTGCAATTGGGTAATGAGGGATACTCGGGAAAGCAAGTTGCGAGCAAGGTTGGAAACAGTGGAAGTGGAGACTCTAGAAGAAGAACCGAGAAAGGAAAGGGGTTAAGGCAAGCTCCCCCTCAAACAAAGAAGAAAAAGAAGGATCCCATGAAACGCATAACAAAGAAGAGGAACCAAGGAGAAGGAAGCTCAAAAGAAAAGATTGAAGAGGAGAAAGCAAGAAGGAAGATTGAACTGAAATGTGCATGCGTGGATGACTTGATTGATAAGTTAAAGACTTTCAGAGAAGCTCTCCACAACAACAATGCATTGAATACTCACTTGGTGCAAGACCATTCCAAGTGGAAGTAATGAAGCCTTCAAGCATCCAAGTCCAACTTAAGGACTCTGAATTAAAGTACTAGGTGGGAGACACCCCACCATGGTATAATCTCTCCAACTCAACCCGTGATAAGCATTTGTGTAATTGTAGTTTGTTTATTTCTTTTGTTAGTGATGTGTAATTTGGGTGGACACATCAATGGTAGCATTTGTACATAGATATCACCCACAAAAAAATGAAAAAATGAAAAAACAAAGAAAAAGAAGAAAAATGGGCCATCGTGTGGATGCACACCCTGCTGGTGTGTCTGCACGCTTGAAAAACAAAGGAAAAATTTGGCCCCTGCAATTGACGCGTGCCCGCACGCCCGATTTGGCGCCTGCGCACGTATCGCGCGTCCACGCGACCCCATGACGCGTCCAAACCGTGGGCTTGGTCACTCTCGGCCAAAGCTGCAACATAGCTTCGCGCCGATGAGCCCTTGAGTGGCACCCTCGCGCGTTTCGCGCGTCCGCTCGGTGCCTTGTCGCGAACAAGCCCTAGCCCTGGTTGCTTTCGAGAGAGACCCTTGATGGAAAGGGCATTCCGGTGTTACAAACAGGTTAGATTCGGGATTCCTTCGTGTTCATGATAACGAAGAGGGAGAAAGATCGTTGTAGCGACCTGAACCAATTTAGTAGCAAAACCAGAACGTTTCCGTCAACAAAAGAAGTGTCACAAAAAGATTGCAACCAATTTTTAAAATAACCGAGTACAGGACTCGAGTCGTTCTCCCTAGGAGTTGAAGTGTGGTCTAACTTTGGTTGTGAAGATATTTGGGATTGCAAAAAGTGTGCGTGTCGATCAAAGTGACAAAGCAAGAGATTTATTAACTGATAAGAAATAAGGGTGCTTGGTCTTAGGTTGAGGTATTGTGTGTCCCTATGAACACCACTAATCCCAGTTATAGATGATTGTCACATAAACCACGAAAGCCACTCTCTGTCTAATGGTCGAGTGGGTAGAATTAACCCCATCCCGCAAGTCCTAGGCAACTCATCTAGTGCGAAGGTCCTAGGTCTTTGGAACTTGAATAATCCATCAAGTTCACCTCATTAAGGACTCAATCATCACTAGCGAAAGCCTAGCGTCAACAGGACAGTTTTAACCCTGGGTTTAACCCATCTTTGTCCTTAGGGATTAGTGGCTAAGATCATCCACACCTCAACCCATGACCAAAGCACAAAATCACTACTGCATAATCATGAAAAACATAACATTAAACACTTGGTAGGCATAAAAGAAAGGCATGGTAATAAGCATGAAAATAAGCAAGCAATATGATGAAGAAACTAGAAAAGCTTGAATTAAAGAGAAACTAGTATCCACAAGTCAAACACAAAGCAAGTAATAAAAGAAAAGTTTGGTTGGTAGAGGTGATCCTAGAGATGAAAAACAATGGAAATAAACTAAGAGAAAATGGGAGAAATGGAATTCTTCCCAAAATCTCTATAAAACTATTCTAAACTAAAATTGATCCTAATGGTAGAATGTGTGTTATGTCTTCAGCTGTTCTCCCTCTATAGTGGATGAATTGGGCTTGAGAAATGGCTGGGCCTTGGCCCAGAAATGTGAATTTCCCAAAATAGCCCTCATTTAAGTGCATCCTGACGCTATGGCACGGGGACACCATCTCCATCGCGCGAGCGCGCCACTAGTGTTGTCTTCGTCGTTAAGAAATGGGGTGGCGCAGACGCGGCACCTAGGTCTTACGGGCGCGCCATCAACGAAAACCTTCCTCATTAAGAAAGGGGGGCGCGGACGCGCCGTCTGGGGCGTGTCGCCGCGCGGTCAGGGCTGATTGTGCTCCTTGGATTTTTGTCCAATCTTCTTCCTTTCCTTGTTCTTCTTAGCTTCCCTTGGGCTCTTCTCCTCCACTTTGGGCCTAAAATTCACTAGCAAACACATCAATGCACCAAGTGGGAGAAGATTTCAATAATTCATGCACTTTGGAAGCTAATTTAACAATTAATCAATTAAGATCATAATTAAGCAAGAGATGTAAAACCTTGGTCAATCACTAGTAAATGTGTGAAAAGTATTGATGATGGTATCCTTTTTAGCACAAAATTTATCATAAAAAACCCCCTCATCAACCCTGCAACAGGGGTGCGCCCGCAGGCCTCATGTGGTGCGTCGGCGCGGGCCCATTTCAAGGCGTTATGGGTCCCCAAATGCATGGTGCGCCCGTGCGAATGGATGGCGCGTCTGCGCGGTTGCCCTGCGAATTAAAAATGCGGCAGCACCCATTCTCCCTCTTTCAATCTCATTTCTCTCAACTTTCTTCATCTCACACACCACCAATCTTCAAATTTCACACACACCATCATCTATTCCCTAATCTTATGTGTGACCTCGCCTACTCCTTATTGCCGAGTAAGCTTCCTCTTCCCCATTCTCTTTGCTCTAATTTAGTTAATTTGCATTTACTTTGACTTAGTCTAGGTTGATAGATTTGTCATAAAAACTAGGAGTAAAAGACTTCTTTGCTTGAGATTGATAATTGTCATGCTTTAATATGAGTTTATGGATTCTACATTGTTTGGTTTGGGGTAGAACACTTGATGTTTTCACTAAAAATTTATTTCCAAAAACTTGCACACCAAGTGTTCGATGAAATTGCACAATGGAAATTTCAATTGAGTTTCAACCCAACTCTTGCTTATGAAGCTTGGATACACCAAAACTATGTTTTAAGGTTGAAATTCAATTGAAAACCATGATAATCACCCTAATACCATGAAGTATCTATCAATGCGCTTAATTTGTTAACTAGTGATGATACTGGAAATGATAAGGTTGAGGATCAAACACTTGACATTTGACTAAAAATTTTTGCTTTCAAATTTGAATATCAAGTGTTTGATAAAATTATCCAATGAAATCTCACTTGTCATTTGAGCTCCACTCCTCTTTGATGATGTTGGGAAAGAATATAAAGATTCAATGAGCTTTAAACTAAAACCCAACAAGATGCTTGTATTGACACGTTTGCGACTTCCCACTTATAAGATCTTTTGATTTTCAGGATGGACCGCAAAAGGAAACAAGTTGCGTCAAAAGGGAAGGAAAAGCTCAGCACCCCACTAACAAGGAAATCTCCGAGATTGGCGGGGTTGCCACCCTCTCTACCACCGGTGACACGCCCGCTCGGGTGGTGATACTTTCGTCGTTGTAGTCTGAAAGCACCGCTCCCCTTACAGGTGATGTCGGGACATTTTAAAAAGAGGTGTCACAGGGTGCAACCAAAATACCGAGTAGGACTCGGGTCGTTCTGCTCAGGAAGCGAAAGGGAAAGTCTGTTTTTGATTGGGGTTGGTTGCAGTTGAGTTTGTTTGAAAGCAGTTCGCAGGTTGAAAGCAGTTGAAAGCAGTAAAAGCAGTTAAAAAGCGGTAAATGATCTGATAATAAAAGGAGTATCCTGGCCATGAGTTGAAATATTGTGCATCGCTATCATTGCTGCTATGTACCAGATCGATTATACACCCCCTAAGAGGAACCTCTGCACATCCTTGACCAACTAGCTGTGTGGCAACGAACCCACAATACCAAGTCCAACTCACATAGGTGCAGGTGTTGCTTGGAGTTCGTGATTCAGCCCCCGACTCCCAAGAGTACCCGCTGTCACCGGTACAATCCTGCTGTCACCAGGACCTCTTGCGCGTAAGCGAAATATGGAGTCTCTGATCTATGCCCACATACTGACAAACTCTAAAGGATCTCCGCTGTCACCGGGTCAAACCTGCTGTCACCAGGTTCCCAAGCACTTGTTCCTGTTGTCACTATGGTGAACCACGTACGGTAAGGAACTGCCACTATGCTAGCAGGGGTGTCTTACGGATAGCATTACGGGCTTGACCCGTTCCTTCCCCTCTGATCTGTTTGGGACTCGCAGCTCTGGTCATTTGCACATTTCACCTCACAGCCGAGACACTATAGGACTCTACTCACTAATTGCGGAAATCATAAAAGCGGGAAAATAAATTGACAGCATAACAGTATGTAAAAATCGCAGTGTGCAGGAAATTAAACGGACAGAATAACAGTAAAGTAAATTGATTGAAATTGATGTTTGACAAAGTAACAGTAAAAATAAACAAACAAGTAATAAAAATAAAAAGTCTGGCTAGTGAATGGACAATAAAACCTAAAATGGAACCCTAAAAATTAAGCTAAATGTGGAAGTGGGCTCCCCTTGAAATGGTGAAAGGCTCCTCTATTTATAGATGCTGGAATTGACCTATGCGTA
Organism: Stylosanthes scabra; assembly: GCA_036250425.1. Lineage (NCBI taxonomy): Eukaryota > Viridiplantae > Streptophyta > Magnoliopsida > Fabales > Fabaceae > Stylosanthes > Stylosanthes scabra. The sequence goes on from JASCZI010090976.1 coordinate 13,870, forward strand.
CACATGGAGGCTTCATATGCGTACGCATAGGTGCCAAGATCAGCAATTGGGCGTGCCGCCCACGCTTGGATGCGTACGCATAGGCTCCAGCAATGGCCTTTTAGGTTTGTTGTGATCCTTTCGTTCTTTTCGCTCTCTCCGGCCACTTCCGCTTCGAACTCCGCATGTTATATCCTGAAACACTTAAGCACTCACATCAAGGCATCATGCGGAACGGGGAAACAGTTCAAAACACAGTAAATATTGGCCGAAATAGCAGATATTACAATTACAGTCCTAAGGAACTACTAAGTACAAATTGACCTATTTTGCTAGTGTTTAAGCGATGAAGAGGTGATAATTAATCAATTAATGCAGTGAAATAAACCGTCGGAACGGGTTTCATCACCTCTCCACACTTAAATCTTGGCATGTCCTCATGCCCAATTAAATCAAAAATAGAGGAGTGAACATCAATGCTATGAAGGAATAATTATGCATATATAGAAGGAAATCAAAAACTGTGCAAGAGTGGGCGGAGAGTAGTGCAGCAAGTACTAACCCAGCCAAATCGTTTAACCTCAAGGAAAAGATATAATTGATCTCACACATTGCAAAGGTTCACCAAGCACAGAATCAAGGAATAAGAACCTTACCCGGTCATGTTTACGCTCAGCTCTCGGTGTATCGGGTTAAAAAGTCTCTCAGTTCCCATCCAATTCCTGTTTTTCTTGACTTGCCTTTCATCTCATCTGCCCATGTTGCTGCGTATATTTGTGTGATCATCATAAAGGTCTTTTTGGGCTTGTAACAGGGCTAGGGTGAAGGTTCGGAAGTATTGATTTGGGAAAGGTGCACTAAAGGTTTGAGCATTCTGATTAATCCAAGACACCTATCCTGATGTTCTTCACTCTATTCCCGAATCCCCATTTTGTTTTCATGACATGCACTTCTTTTTTTAATTGCATGGCACTCGCATTTGGCGTTGTTTTTCTGCAGCTTTGCTGCTTGGGGTGGCAAGGGTTCTTTTTCAGAACTTTTCTTCTTTTCAATTTTTCCTTGCCGTCCCTTTTGATGTTTGTGCGAGTGCCCTTTCTTTTTAGCGCTTGAGTGCATGCATGTGCCCTCCAAATGCCTTTGATTTTTTTTCTTTTTGGAGTTCTCCCTTCTTTTCATCCTTCACAGGAGTGGTTCATCTTGATTCCCTTCCTTTTCCTCTCTCAAAAAAATAAAATCACCCTGCTAAATCTCGGATTAATCAGAAAATCAAGTAGGGTTGTGCACTGGTTTTTCACTTTTTGAGGCTTGATATTTGACTTATAATAAGAACAAAAGGGATACAAGGCTCAAAGTTCGGGTGCAAAGGATAAATATACAGGGTAAGGCTTTATTTGGTTAGTGGGCTAAAACAAAGAATGCCTTAAATCATATGAGTACACAGAATATAAACAGCAACAGGCATGGAGAATCAGGCAAGGCAAAAATCGCAATCATAGGAAAGGAAATAACAAACATGAAGGAAAATTAAGTGGTAAGAATGACCACTTCGATTAGGCTCAAAACTCACATGGTTTGTGTGTTCTTTTCCTTTCATCTATGATTGGATGATTATTGCAA
>JASCZI010090976.1:18564-34700 GCA_036250425.1 Stylosanthes scabra
AGGGGATCATTGGCAAAAGGAAATTGTTGACGGAGATATGGGGACTGATATCTGACATTCTGAGTGTGTTGGGGTATAGTTGACATGTAAGGTTGCCTGGATTGGGCTAGTTGTTGAGGAGTTGGATTCCACCGAACGGGTTAGCCATTAGATCCTTGAACGCGATATTGCTTATTGTTTGGCGGTATGATGGTGAAATTCACAAAATTTTGTGTAGCAGCTATAGTGTTATCTTCTTGAATTTGCAGACACTCATCCGTGTGGTGGGAATTGCAGGAGCAAATCCCGCAATACTTGATTAGTTTCTGTTGTGAGTTGTCCGCTTGTTGCTTCAATGTAACTGGTGTAAGAGGCTGCCCCTCCTTGATCTTTTTCAACATTGTGGCAATATCTGATAAAGATTTCATCAGAAATGTAGATTCGGATGGTGCAATCTCGTGTATGCCGCTACTCTTTGCTCTTGCGCTAAAGTGCTGATTGGCATCAGCCACTGTTTCTATCATCTCCCATGCCTCTTCCGGCGTCTTGTTCATCAGAGCTCCTCCACTGGAGGCGTCGATCATTGTCTTATCAGTGGGCGTCTATCCTTCGTAGAAGTAGTTGATAAGCAGGAAATCGGATATCGAATGATGGGGGCACGAAGCGAGCAACTTCTTGAACCGCTCGTAGTATTCGTGCAGAGTTTCCCCGTGGAGTTGTGTAATCCCAGAGATTTCCTTTCTGATAGCATTCGTCTTGGAAGGCGGAAAGTACTTTTCCAAGAACCTCTTCTTGAAGGTTGACCAATCAGAAGTTACATCAGCAGGCAATGTATGGTACCAATCCTTCGCCCTATCGTCCAAAGACAAAGGCAGAGCGAAGGCTTTCACTGCATCGTCATCACCACCGGTCCTTCTAGTGGTGGCACAGATAACCTCAAAGTCCTTGATGTGCTTGATAGGGTCTTCACCCGATCTACCACAGAATTCTAGCAAAAGGTTTATCATTCCGGACTTGAGTTCAAAGTTGGCATTAAGTTCAGGAAATCAGTTGGGCTGGTTGTCGAAAGCTGTGCTCGCACCACCCAACTGTTTGAGAGTTAGTCGTTCCGCCATGGTAGAGGTACCTGAAACGGAAGAACTAGATAGTGTATCAGAATCGGAACTAGAATCAATAAGAATAAAAAGGATTGTTATTCAATGTCAGTCTCGCAAGTTTAGCTCGACGCCTGGCTTGCCTTGTTCGACGTAAAGTTCGTTCAATTTCAGGATCAAATAATAGCGAACCAGGATCCAAATGCGACCTTAGCATACAAATAACAATTCAAAAAGAAAAATAAAAAGTAGTATGTACAGTATTCACAGACAATGAAAAACAAACAAATATTCCGCTTCCCCGGCAACGGCGCCAAAAACGTGACACGCTCGCTCAGGTGGTGATGCTTTCGTCGTTGTAGTCTGAAAGCACCACTCCCCTTGTAGGCGACGTCGGGACGTTTTAAAAAGAGGTGTCACAGGGTGCAACCAAAATACCGAGTAGGGCTCGGGTCGTTCTGCTCAGGAAGCGAATGGGAAAGTCTGTTTTTGATTGGGGTTGGTTGCAGTTGAGTTTGTTTGAAAGCAGTTCGCAGGTTGAAAGCAGTTGAAAGGAGTAAAAGCAGTTAAAAAGTGGTAAATGATCTGATAATAAAAGGAGTATCTCGGCCATGAGTTGAAATATTGTGCATCGCTATCATTGCTGCTATGTCCCGGATCAATTATACACGCCTGACTAACTAGCTTGTGGCAACGAACCCACAATATCGAGTCCAAGGACCTAGGATCTTCGCACTTGATGAGTTGCCTAGGACTTACGGGATGTGGTTAATTCCGCCCACTCGACCTCTTGACAGAGTGTGGTTTCATGGCTTACGTGACAACCATCTATAACTGGGATTAGTGGTGTTCATAGGACACACAATACCTCAACTCAAGACCAAGCACCCTTATTTCTTGCCCATCAAGTAATTTCTTGTTTTTGCCACTTCTCTCATCACACACACACTATTGCAACCAAAATCTCTTCACAACCAAGATCGAACCATGATTTAACTCCTAGGGAGAAAGACCCAAGTCTCGTACTCGGTTATTTTAAATCTGGTTGTAAGCTCTTGTGACAAACCTTTTGTTGACGAAACCGTTCTGATTTCACGACTGAACTGGTTTGGGTCGCTAGGACGATCTTTCCCCTTCGTTCTCGCGAACGTGAGAGAACCCCGAATTTACCTTGTTTGTGACGTCGGAACGGCCTCTCGTCACTCGTCATTGTATGTGGAAAAAATTCTATATATGTGCGAAACTGCTGTTGGAGCTCGAATAATCCAACATTTTTCCTTTCCTACCACTCATATACTCTGAAGAAACCTCTGAGGAAAATGTCTCGTCGCTTTAGTCAAATAGTGGTCAAGGTATATCCAAATAGAGTCCCTAGAGAAGGTCCAGATGGCGTGGAGTTCCATTCCCCAGATCCGGTTGTTTTCATGATGTGATTGGTCGAGACTCTCTACGATCTACAGAAGATGGTCCGGAGGAATATGAGACTTCCGGAGCATACACCGTTGATCTGAATAGCGTACAAATTTCTGGTTGTGCTACCCGAGAGATCATGTCGTTACAGGGTGTTCTGGCTAATCAAAAATGAGCATGTCCAAGCGATGTTTGCAAGCCATGGGAGGATCCTGGCAAATCTGTACGTCTAGATCTTGGACACGCGAACCACCACGCCTGGTCTGGGTACATCTAACCCAGAACCCGAGGATTAGGCACCCATGACCACGGATCCGGTTGATGTTGTACTGCCACATGAACATACGGGAGAGACCGAGTCTGACTGAGATGATCCGGGAGACTCTGGCGGTGGCAGTTCTGGGTCGAGCGACGATGAGCTTGTGGGGACTACACCAGTAGGTACTCGGTTCTTGCTACTGGCACCAGTTTTGATCTCGGATCTGTCAACCGTGGACCGTCACTTTCATACGCTGGATCTAGATGCAATGGAGGAGGATCGATTCAGCGACATTGGGAGCGGGGGTGATGATTACAATCTTGATGGGGGTAGAGTTACAGGTCAGACATAGGTTTTGCTCTCGAGAGGCGGTTCACATGGGCGTGAAGAACTACAGCATCCGGAGGACCGCAAAGTACAAGGTGTTGGAATCCGATAGTATGAAGTACTATTGTGTATGCAAACAAAGTGCTAACGGGTGTCATTGGAGGATCCGAGTCGCTTACAGAGTTAATGTTGGATACTGGTATATGTTACTTATTCTCTCTAAACTAGTGTTTTTCTGTGTTTTGTTTAGGGTTAAGGTTTTGATAATCTGAATGTGTATGTAAGTATATGTTGCTGGGTTTTCGTTTCAAGGAGGTGAGGAAGTTCGTCAGACCACACGCGTGCTTGACACCCTGGATGTCCACTGATCATGCCAGCTTGACAGCACCGTTATCGTCGAATATATTATGCACATTATCAAGAAGAATCAGGCCATCTGAATTGAGGTTCTGAGGAGGGCGGTGCAGGAAAGCTATCATTTTCGCCCGTCATACTGGAAGACTTGGTTCGCAAAATAGAAAGCAATTGCAAGGATATATGGGGATTGGGAAGAGTCTTATAACAAGGTTACTCGACTATTTCAGGCAGTTAAGCATTTTGTACCCAGTACAGTTGTTGATCTCCAGGAAAAACAATATTCCAAAGGGGTTTTTGAAGAAAACACGGCATAGTTTGACAAGGTATTTTGGGCATTCCCAGCGTGCATTGAGGCATAGAAGTATTGTAAGCCATTTATCTCTGTTGATGGTACGCATCTCTATGGGAAATATGGAGGAAAGTCGTTGATGGCGATTGCACATGATGATAACTCAAACATTTTTTCCCTCGCATTCGCCTTTGTCGAGTCAGAGTCCACAGAATCATGGCCATTCTTCCTGCAGAACTTGAGGCAACACGTCACTTCGTAGCCGGGCATTCTTGTGATATCTGCTAGGACACAAGTAATCCGTGCAGCACTAACGAATGAGAATGGTGGTTGGAATCTCCCACAAGCTTATCATGCCATATGTGTCCGGTACTTGGGGTCGAACTGTAACGCCAAATTTGCAACCAAAGAGGGTAAACGACTTCTGATTAATGCAGCTTACAGCGCCGACGAGAAAGGCTTTAACTTTTGGTTCAATAAGCTCAGGACGCGATCTCTGCTTTATGTAGAGTGGTTGGATCGGTTTAGCTAGGATGTGTAGACGCAGCACAAGGATGAGGCCGCAGATGGGGTCACATGACCACCAACATATATGAGTGCATCAACGTTGTGTTGAAGGGCACAAAGTTCCTGCCCATCTTGGCGATTTTTAGACCCACCTATGAGCAACTTCAGCAACTATGGGTCAGGAAGGGTCGGGAGGCTCAGGCACAATTGGCTACCAGTGCAGTGTGGTCGTAGCGCTTGCTCACTGCAATTGATGAAAGTCGTTCAAACTTCAATTCATGCGTGTCATACACTGATCGAAGGAACTTAATGTTCCTTATGGAGGACGGCAAGACAGGGCATATGTGGGGACACCGAGCGTACCGTGTAATGTTTAACGCACGAACATGTGACCATGACAAGTTCCAGGCATTTCATAACCCGTTCCGCCATGCGATTGCTGCCTGCGCATCTGGCGGATTAGAGTGGGGGGTATTTGTTGACCCGGTTTTCACCGTCACGAATCTGTTCAAGGTTTATGAGGTGAAGTTCCCGCCTATCCCCGATGAGAATCTATGGTCTGAGTGGATGGGGTCCAACCTCCGACCGAACCCCCATATGAAGCAAAAGAATAAGGGACAACTGGTTTCCACTCGTATCAGAAACGGGATGGACATGTTTGAGCGCACGGAGAAGCGATGTGGGATTTGCAGACAGTATGGGCACACGATGAGGGATTGCCCCAACGCCCCTACGGGTGCAGATTGATGTTACGTTTTACGGTTTCTGTTAAGTTTATTAATTGTTATCGTGTTTAGACTATTGTTATTACTTGTGTCCTATCAGATATCACAAACCTTCAGACTAAGTACATCAAAGACTTACTTGCCAAGGCAGATATGCAGGGTGCTAACTCTATGCCTACACCTATGGTAACCAGTCTTAAACTTTCTGCTCATGATGGAGAAATCTTTGAAAAACCAGCACTTTATAGGTCAATTGTTGGAGGTCTCCAGTATGCTACACTCGCCAAACCAGAAATTTGTTTTGCTGTCAATAAAGTCTCTCAATTTATGCATCAGCCTCTGGACAAGCATTGGAAGGATGTGAAGCGTATTCTTCGATATTTGGCAAGAACAGCAGATCAAGGTCTCAGGTTTCAGAAGTCCAATGACTGTAGAATTTATGGTTTTACATATTCATATTGGGGAAGTGATATAGATGATAGAAAATCAATAAGTGGGTTCTGCATCTATCTTGGACCAAACTTAATCTCATGGTCTAGCAAAAAGCAGAATGTTGTCTCTCGGGGCACAACGGAAGCTGAGTACAGAGGAATTGCTGCTGGTCTCACTGAGATCATTTGGGTTCAAAACCTTTTGAGTGAAATGAAGGTAGCATGTTCCACCATACCCAACTTGTATTGTGATAGCCAAAGTGCAGTTCTCCTCACTGCCAATCCTATTTTGCATAATAAAAGCAAGCATTTTGAGTTCAATTTACACTTTGTGAGAGACTATGTGGCTGAGAAGAAAGTGAACGTTCTACACATTCCTGCTCAAGATCAAGTTGCAGACTGCCTTACTAAGTCTCTGTCTAGTCCTGCCTTTTTGAGGCTGAAGCCCAGGCTAAGAATCGTTGAGAGGAGTCCATCAAAGTCCAGTGACAAGGTTGATGTTAAGCAACACAAAGAGAATTTTAGCAACTCCAACAGCAGGGTTGATGTTAAGCATGGTCAGGAAAGCTTAGAAAAATTAAATAATAGGATTGATGTTAAGTATATTAAGAGTTAGTTAGTGTGTTAATCATTATTAGTTAAGCATGCTTATATCTCTATAAATAGTGTTAGCTGGCATTGTTGTAACTAATTCTGGAACCTTCTTTCATTTTCTCAATCTCAGATCCACTTTCTTTCTCTTCTCTCTCTACTCTCTCTACTTCTTCTCCTAGCTACAGAGACTAATATCATTCACAGACTCCTATTTTCTTAGGGTTATAGTTATGTTATTCATGTATGTTTGGATTGAATTTTTATTGATGTCTTGTATATTTTCTGTGTGTTGTTGCATTGTTTTTTTTACTAATATCTAGCGACGAGATATATATTATATCACATCGTCGTCCCTAACGACAAAATATCTAATAGCAATGCATTTTTGTAAAATTTATGAGCTGCATGCATAAGTGTAAATTTTGTATTTTTTTATTTAGAAAATAAAAAATCCCTGGAGTATAGGAAAAATGTATTTTTATACACTTTAAATTAAAACTCTAGCTGCACAGACCTTAAAGGCATTTTGCTGGCTGGAATTGCTGGCTCCAGGAAATTGATTTTGCAGGTTGAGTAGAATTTCCAATAGAATTTCCAATAAATTAAATGTACATTTTACTAGGCTCGGTTGTGTCAACAAGATGTCCAATTTATTCACAAATTAGATTGCTTAATCACTTAAAAACACTAATACTGATGTGACCTACTGCAGCATGGAGAACCCAGCTTCCCCCATATATGTCACAACTCCATTCACCGGGTTAATAGCTACATTAGTCCCTGAAAGATGGGTTGATAGTCATATTTATCCTTGAAAAATTTTATCAATAAAATTAGTTCCTAAAAGATTTAAAAATTAATCGTATTCGTTATTTTGTCACTTAATTAATAATTTTTGTTAACAATTGTCCATACATAACCTTAAATGACATATCAGCGCACTAAAAACGACGTTGTGTCAGTTCATAAGAGTTATTTTGGCAAAAATAACGACGTTTTATGTTATAATCGATAAATGTAAGAGTTGAATAATTATTCTCATTATTCGCGCAAAAGGGCATATTTTACCCAAACAACTCTTATAATCTAGATGACATTGTTTTCAGAGTGTAATTAATGTTTTATGTGGCAATTGTTAACAAAAGTTGTTAATAGATTGATAGAAGAATGAATATGATTAAATTTTAAATCTTTTATGGATTAATTTGATTGATAAAATTTTTCAAAGACGAATTTGACTATCAACCCATGTTTCAAGGACTAATTTGACCATTAGCCCTCCATCCACCTACCAAAGAACTTTAAAATCTTCACGAACATAAACTTCATAAAAATGTACAAATTACAGCTCTTTATAACATCCTTCATCTCGTTCATATCCCATACAGATACTAAGCACTGTAATTTTATTAGCCTAAGGGCAAATTATCAGCTAGTTCTAAGGCCACTCAAGATTTGTCCACTTACATTACAACCTAAAAACACCACAAAATGTGAACATGGTCATCAAACCAACCACATTAAAAAGGCATTGTGCGAATTCAACCCATCTTTAGTTCCTACCTAAGCGACTATGAATGGTAGAACGGTCAACATAAACGACTCATAGCTGAAAGTTGCGTTGCCAATTAAGTTTGTATCCTTCTCCTTGAATTTGTCGGTTAGCCCCTGCATTACACAATTACAAGTTATATTTTTTTTTTGTTCCACGAGCAAATAGAAAGATGGAACTAACAACAAACAACATATGAAAGAAGAGAATAGAATTGGAACTTGAATTTCATGTGTCGCATTTCAATTCCACAAATCACTAGAGTTTGGATTTTTTAGCATGCAAGTTTCGATTATATACAAGTTTTTAAAAGATACAGCAAACAAGTTTCAGATTGATATGAGATTTAAGTTTCTTAAAACTATTAGATTTTGTTTTCAATTTTAATTTTTCTTTTTTATCAGAAAGTGAAAATTTATGTTCCAAGATGGCTGTGTCAACAACTGATAAAATCATTAGGTATCTTACCTTAACAGTAAGGCAACACCTGCATTAGCAAACAAGGAAAGAGAGTTAACTTTAAGACAAAATAGAATAATACAGTATCAAAATACAAAATTTGTGACCAAGTCACTACTTATATTGTTTAACAAGATAAATTTGTATCCAATAAAGAAAAAGAAGTTGCAAAAACCATACTCGATGAAATTGTCATATTCAATAGCCTTGTTTCTTCCATCAGTTTTGTCATACTTGGAGATTAGCAATTCCAACAACATAGGAGAGAGAGAATAACCCAAGCTCAGCAGGGCCTCTCGCAACTCATTCGAGTCAATTCTTCCGCTTCTGTCCCTATCAAATCTCTCAAAAGTGGCCTGTAACAATAATTGCAAAGTCAGAAAAAAAAGTTCCAAAAGGCACTATAATTTGTCAAGCTGATAATTTAGATTAAAGGGAAATAAAGGGCCAACCCAGTTCAAGTCCCACTTGGTGGGGTGCTGGGGAAGGGAATATACTAGCAGCCTTACCCCTACTTTCGTAGAGAGGCTGTTCGAACCCACGACCTCAAACTTCACGGTAAGTGAGCTTACCGCTGAGCCAAGCCGGCCCTTCCAGATTAAAGGGAAATAAACTTAGAGAAAAAAAGGAAATACCCTCCAGTTCTGAAGACCCTGAAAGAGAGCTGTGAATTCCTTAGGGCCTGCATCAAAGTCCCCAATTGAAAATTGGGACAAACTAACTAATTACACAATCGATAAAGTAACAACATACTCCACAATATGAGTATAAATCAAGTCGGAATTCATTTGTGTACCAATTTTTCAAATTACATTGCATGTGTTAACAGTGGTGACTGGTTCAGCACTCTACCTGCCACATTTTTATTATGTGCAGTAACAAATTGGTACACAAAACCTTAAACCCTAATATATGGGAATTGCTTAAAATCAATTTACTGTAGAACAACTATATAATTTTCTGACTCAATTAAAGAACAATTTTAATGTTTAGAGACTGCAGAGAGGAACGTAGTTGCTAAAAGGGAAACGTAGTTGCTGAATGCTAGTCTGAGGTGGAACAAGAAGCTGTTAAATTTAGTTACCTAGTTTGCAGTAAACTTAGAAACTCCAATACCGCTACCACAGCTACTATAATAAGATGAGTTACTGGTATTCTGTCATGTATGTAAGCAATCACAGTTGCTTCTTTTCACTTAACTTATTTTTTTTTAGAAAAAAGAATAAACAAATCGTTACTTAACAAACAAGGATAAACCTAAACAATGTATATATGCTATAGTAAAAAAAATGATAAGGCTAACCTGCTGCTGTTTGGAACTTAGCATGTATCCTGATTTTGAGATAATAGTAAATTATATTTAAATTAAATATTCCAACAAACAAATATCATATAATTAAAAACTTGTGCAACATGCCTACAACAGATATCAAGGACCTTGAACCATAATAAGATATTATTACCAAGTCAGATCTTGCACCATAATAAGATATTCCATGTCTAGTTTCCTAAGAAATCTTATATCATATGCCTGATCTAAGTTAACAAATCAAGGATTGACTACCCGAAACTACGAAGAAGCAAAAAACCAGCAATTCCTCCAAAAGTCAAATACTCAAATCCAAGATGCAAACTGACACCTATTATTTTAATATATTTTATATCTTAATGAATTTTAAATTTTAATTATGTAAAGACACGGAACTAAGGATATTATGGGCATATTAATAGCTCTCCACAAACCACAAGTTCCCTTTGTAGAGAAGTGAGACAATGACCGTGTCATTCAACACGGATAAAACGGGCAAAACACCAGATAAGTATAACTCATTTCATTACCAAAGTGAGCCAATCACCGTGTCATTACAACAATGAGAACACGCGTTCTTCGTTACGAAAGTAGGCCAACTAAAACGGCGAAAAAACAAAACATTTTTTTTAATAAAATAAATAGAAATGCACAAAGGAGCAGGTAAAGCAAAAAATAATGCCGGCCTCGATTAATAATAATTAATACAAGACTTTCTTTCTATTTTCTGAAAAAGCAGTTTCAAAGTTAATTCCAGAATTTGTAACGGAATAAAGGGCAGTACTGTCATTCCACTTGCCACGGCCAAATTAGTAACCGGCAACGGAAAACGCACATCCACCGCCACACTTTCAAGAGGAAAAAAAGTTAAAAAAAAAATAATAAAATAAAAAACGAAACCCTAACTCACCTAAATTAGGAATCTCAAAAACAAATTGCAAGAAATTAAAACACAAAATCAAAGAGATAATAACAGTAACATAAAGGAAAGGTTCTAGAAAGTACCAATTTTCTTGACGTTGGAGTTGGTGAACATATTCATGAGGAGGTGTACGGTCCTCAAACTGAAGCTCTGGTTGTAGGAAGAGAGAGCCTTCTGCAACTCCTTATCGTCGATCTGCCCGCTTCGGTCAACGTCCACCATCTCGAAACACGCCACGATGCTCGGGTCCGTACCGGGAGGGAACGTCGACGGCACTAGCATCGCCATCGGGTTACCGTAACCGCCCGACGCCGGGTACGCTGTCGCGACGCCGCTGTGGCCGTAAGACTGGCCGCCCGGCGGGGCACCGTGGCCATAAGGCTGGCTGCTCGGCGGGGCGCTGTGGCCGTATGGTTGGCTGCCCGGCGGGGCACTGTGGCCGTGAGGCTGGCTTGTAGGCGGAGCACCGTAGCCGTGAGGCTGGCCAGCTGGCGGGGCACCGTAGCCGTGAGGCTGGCCACCTGGTGGGGCACCGTATCCGTAGCCGTAACCAGACATGTTTGGAATCGAAAGGAGCAAGAAAGAACGAAAGCGAGTTGGGGTAGAAAGAAGAAACAGAAATTGAGAGAGATGTGTGTGTGAGAGAGAGTGAGTGAGACGGAAAGAAGCGTTTTTCGCTTTTATATTGTGAACCGTGATTTAACTAGTACAGTGTTCAACGAGTAAGAAATTGAATAACGGTAAACTTTTTTTTTTTTAAAAGATATAATTACTCCGCTAATCCATATAATTTCATTAAATTTTTAATTAGATCCCTATATTTTTTCTTTTCAATTGAATCTCTATATCATTTTCAAATTTGTAATTAGGTCCCTAATAAGTGTGAAAGAAAACATTTATAAAATGTGAATTTTCTATCAGTCCTGCTATTCCCACACCATTTTTCTAAACACCAAATTGACACCCGTATAAAAATATGGTAACTGCATTTTGTTTTGGCATTAACAAGCATATTTTTATACGGGTGTCAAGGGGTGTCTGCAAAAAAAGTGTGTGGATAGCATTATTCGTTTTCTATTATTCTCGTACCTTACACTTTACATAAGGTTTATATTCACCTAGATATATTTTTCATTTACCTTTCTTATCAATATTCCTTGAAAATATTCTCAATTTGCATGAATCAAAGTCGTATATGTTTAGGAAGCTTAAAACATGTTAAAAAAGAGGGAATATATTTATTTTATTATTTTAAAATATAAAAAATGTCATAGTTAGCGAGTTAGTCATTAGTTTTTATGATATCTTCAATTTAGAAATGAAATCTTTCGTTAATTCTAACGTTTTCGTCGTGACAGAGACCTAATTACAAAATTTTAAACAATATAGGAACCTAATTAAAAAGAAAAAAAATATAAGGACCTAATTAAAAATTTTATGAAACTATAGGACTATAGATTAATATAACTTTTTTTATTGTGGGTTCTATCCAACCCAAAAGAGAGGATAAATTATCCTCTATGAGATGTCATTCTCGTATTGGTTAATTGAAAAGTCAAATCTTAATTAAAGTTAATATTTTAACCATACCAAAATTTTTATATAATTTTTTAAAAATTTTAAAATAACCCCAATTCAATCTAATTTAACCCAATCCAACATAACCCATCATCTTCTCCATCTTTCAACAGAGAGAAGCATCCTCACTTTTAGGCAATTTACTTAAATGTCTTTGTTTCCAAAACTTATTCTCAAAATGCTCATGTTTTGAAATAATTGAAACAGTTGTCCCCATTTTATCACAGTGACAGCTGACTTTTTTTTTTTTTTTGATTTGGAGACGCCAAAACGGAAAGCGCTAGCATAAGGGAATCCATTTTGTGTAGCATAGATTTTACGTGGAAATGCATGGCGCAAAGGCGCCTCTATCGACTACCACCATACTCCCTATATTCTTCCGTGTGACAATGGTACCTAATAAATGTTATGTTAGATGTAATTTTAAGGTTCAAAATAATTTCATTTGAATAGTGCACGTCAAAAAAATAAAATCAAGATGGTGGAAGCGATGGTGTGAAGAAGGTGGAAGCCGTGGTGGAAACTGACAAAAGGATATGAATATATATATGAAAAATGATGTAGGAATTGTGGCACTACATTGTTGCTAGATGAACGGTCAATTGCTAGACCAAGCTCGTAGAGAGGGAGATTAAAATTAATCCATAAAACATAGATTTCCAATCTCACGGCATAACTTTTCAATTACTATAAGCATATATATCTAAAAGAAAAGTATAGGTAACCAATAATTTTCTAACCAATAAATTAGCCAACAAAAAATAAAATATATGAAACTACTGTTTATAGAACATTCACAATAGAAACTATAGAACATCCAAAACTTAAAGCAACATCAACTAACTTTATATTTTTTTAGAAACAAAACATCCGAAACTTAAAAACAGAACATCCGAAACATAAAAAAATAGAACATCAAATTTAAATTGTTGGCTGAATTTTTATTGGTTACCTAGCATGATTGATATCAAAATCATATTAATATAATATAAATTTACCACACATAGAAATAAATATAATATGTCTAAGATATAAATTAATATGATAAAGAGTTGCAGTACTCCTCAGAATACATGAGAGTATTCCTCAAAGTAGATGAGAGTTATTACAAACATACGTATAAAAATTATATTAATATATATAAGTTTATCACCCAAAAAGATAAATATAATATATCTAACATATAAATGTTGGTTGGGTTGGATCCTCTCCAATTGAAGTCCAAACCCAACTCAATTTAGGGTGTGAGATCCATTAACATACATAATCATTTTTGTGAGGATTTAGTGAAGAAAGAGTAGCTACAAAAAGAAAGAAGAAAGAAGGGAAAACATTTTCGTTTTTCTTGGATAGCAGCAATTTCAATATGTGTTTTTTCACTTGTTCACTGTTGGATCGGCTTGAAATTTGGACTGCATATCCGCCTTATCTGATTCTTTATTTTGAACGGTGGAGCTTTTGATTGGAGCTCTGTGGAGGGAGAAATTGAGCTCAAATAGAAGCTCCTAATTTTGGTTATTTCATCTTCTTCATTCTCAATTTTGTAACCGTTATTGTTGGGTGTTTTGGCTGGTTATATGCACGAGTTGTGCTATATTTTATGATTCTCTTGTACATCATATTTAATTATAGTGGAGTTATTTTCATTGATCTGATCGACCCGTGGTTTTTATTTCTCACATTGGGAAGGATTTTTACGCTAAAATTTTGGTGTGTAGTTGTTGATTTGATTTAATTGTCTATTATTGCTGCCGCCATTGTGTTAGTGTTAGTTAATATTGTTCTTGTGTTGAATTAATTGTGCCGCTTCCAGCTCTATCAATAAATTGACATGATAAAGAATTAAAGTACTCCGTAAAGTACATGAGAGAAAAACAATAATATACCCAAATTTTTAGGATGATTTTTTTCAGAGTTATAAATCCTAAATAATTATGATTGATTTGGATCATATTTGTAGTTATTTCATTTGGTCAAATTTTGTTAGAGATGATTAAAATTGCATTCAACATAACATTGTTATAAGGAAGAAGGCACGGAGAGACGCCTTTGCGCCATGCGTTTCCACATAAGAGGCGCGCTCCACAAAATGGACTCCCTTATGCTTGTGCTTTCCGTTTTGGCACCTCCTAGGAGAAATACGCTTCCCTCTTCCACGCCTCCACGTGGATAGCGCCACCGCCTCCGAGTCAGCAGTAAAAAAAATCAGTTGAGCTAACACATATTACGGATGCGCGATCAAGCAACAACAGTGGTCAAGCAACGACAGAGATGACCGGGAACGGCGACGACGTGAGGAGAGGACGGACGACGTCGTCGAAGCGAGGAGAGGACGGCAAGGAGACAACGACGATGGAGAAGCCAGCAGCGACGGAGAAGCGGCGGTGATGGAGTAGCAACGGCGATGGAGTAGTGGCGATGGAGATGGGTGATGGGCACTAGGGTTCCAGTCGTTTCAAAAGAAGGGAGTGTGAGGTTGGCAATGGCAAGGGCTCGATATTGGTTGGCTTTGTTTTTTTTTTTTTTAAAGAGAAACGGCATAGTCTGTGCCTTTATCAGAAAATCGGCCAGGTCCCGATTCGGTTCAACCGGCAAAAAATTGGCCGGTTCAACAATTTTTAAGCGGTTTTAGATCTGGTGGTTTCAGAGTGTTAACCGAGCCGTCTTTATGACCGATTGACGATTGAACTGGTTCGATCGTCCGTTCCGAATCAGTTTTCAGAACTGTGAACATATTAATTATGAACACAAAATATTTTTTTTGGCAAGGGCATTAACCTTATTACTCAAATTCAAATCCCCTACTCGCCTCTAGTCCCTACCTATCTAAACGTGAGTCAATGTTAGCAGCATATCAATTGCAAGCAGCGATGCCCTTCACTCCCATGGCAAACACCAAATAATTGAATACACAAAAACAAATAAAAAAAAATCTTAAATTAAATAGTCATAATTGTTCTATAATTACGCGTAAATGACGTAATGGTATTCCTCATGGATTTTTTTTATTTAAATAATTTAAATATCATTTTTACCTACATGCACATGGATACAGGTAATTACATATTTAGGTTGCTGTTACACAACATGGGCTTTGCAGCAGCAATTTGAGCTTTCTGAATAACATGGTGGTAGCTAGCCCATGTTATGCTACGATCCAATTCCATTGACACTAACACGGGCTATGAAGGCCCAAGTTGTGCAACATGGGCTAGTGTGGCTCAAGTTGTGTAACATGGGCTACGAAGGCCCAAGTCGTGTAACATGGGCTAGTGTGGCCCAAGTTCTCAACACGAAACAGCCAGACCCGTGTTAGGGTCCAAAAAACGAAAAAAAATTAATTTTTATTAAAAAAAAACATAAAACATTACAAATATTAATATAAATAATACATAACAAATATTTATGAATAATTGAAAAGGTTCACAAATATTAAATATTAATGGTAAATAATTAAAAAGGTTCATAAATAATTACGAATACCTATAACTAATTCATTATAAATAAAGTCGTACGGACTAAAAAAATATAAAATTAATAGTTATAGACAATACATGCATTTACACATAAACATATTTAAAAATTATCTCGCGGTTGTTTTTTCAGAAATATTACAATGATCCTAGACCCTATTACAATAACTATAACTTATTACAATGACTCTAAACCCTATTACATTTTGATTTTAACTTATTACAATGACTCTAGCTACCACCATGTAATATGATTTAGAGTCATTGTAATAAGTTATAGTTATTGTAATAGGGTTTAGGATCTTTGTAATATTTCTAAAAAAGCAACCGCGAGATAATTTTTAAATATGTTTATGTGTAAATGCATGTATTGTCTATAACTATTAATTTTATATTTTTTTAGTCCGTACGACTTTATTTATAATGAATTAGTTATAGGTATTTGTAATTATTTGTGAACCTTTTTAATTATTTACCATTAATATTTACAGAAAACCTACACAAACAAGCATATTTGCAACCAAGTCCAACCAAGTCCTTCTGACATACGCGCATAACGTTTTCTCTCTCCTCAAAAGGCGCGCCCTTCTCAAACACGCTTTTTTAATTTTTTTTCATCTCCTCATTAAACTCATCATTATTCATTCATTTTGATTCATTCAATTCGTTCCTAGATCTTTTTTAGTCGTTAGAATACATTTGAGTACATTTTAAGTGGTAAAATCCGGTTCAGGTCTTCATGAAAATTCGTTTCAGTTTTTATTAAATTTCCAATTCGCATTTTTAATAAAAATCCACTTAGGCGTGCTTCTATACAAGTTTTCTCTCTCCTCAAAAGGTGCGCCCTTCTCAAACACGCTTTCCTTATCTT